>UCOL01000029.1:0-150839 GCA_900474335.1 Ormyrus nitidulus | reverse complement strand
TACAAGGAGAGTGTACGACATTTGGGTAATGGATTTTCCTGTAACTTTGGGATATGTTTTCTAATGTTAAACAATGAAGGAAGCCGTGTCCGTTCAGCCCGACGCTCGATTTTTCAAAATTTATGTGCTTTTTTAGCAAAAACCTAAGAAAAATGGATTTTTGTTTAATCACGTATAACTTCTCAATTATACGGACAAAAAATTTGTGTAAAAACTCGAATGTTCCAAGCAGAAAAGAATCTTTGGCAGAAGATATTTCTTTGCGAGATGATATTTTTCTTAGAGCACTTAAATTTTGTACTTATCTGCATTATCAATTAAAGATACGCAAAATTAGATAAAAGTTAATGATAGAGACGTTAGATAACTCAGGTTAATTCTTCATAAAAATGCAGCACCGCGCTCAAGAACCGTTCGTCGCTCAAACCCTAATCTCCATAATTGAATAAAAAGCGTTCAATCCTCCATCACAAAAGAAACTGCAATTACACTCTACACTTCCCACACTCCTCTCTCTCTCCCAGTACCTTCTATCTCCTCGATCAGCATTCACTCCTCTCCGTGGCGATAAGCCCCCCTCAGCACAATTCTGAGAACCTTCCCAACGCCGAAAACTTGAAATTTCTAAAACTCCTCCGCCTCGAGCTCCCCGCTTGACGCGTCCATCGTCTGCGGGGCAGTAAGAGCAGCGGTGGCGAGGGTCGATCGAAAAGCGCGCGGGGTAACGTTATCCGGTGCGAGCCGATATATCGCCGAGTCGTTGGTTAATCGCGCGAGAAATCGATGCTCGTCGGAGGTCGCGGCTCTCGTTAATTTCGCTCGAACTTCACTCCGCGAGCTTTCTTTGGCCGAGAGCTGGGCTGCCCGCGTCGTTCGGGAGAATAATCGGGGCCGTTCGTCGGGCGCGTATGAATGCCGAGAGGTTTTAGATGGGAGTGGGTTGCGGCTTTTTAGTTACGGTGGTAAAATCAAGCTACTCGTCAACGTTTTTGAGCCTGACTTTTTGCCGGGTCTTTTAAGAGCGCTGTAAAGCGTTAAGTACACTAGTAAATGTAGTTGGTGTACGATATAAACCGGATAGTTTAATCGGCTATTTATCAAAAGCCGATTGAAACTTTATATTCACTTTTACAAGGTTCCGCGAGAGCTCTTTTTACAGCCTCGAATAAATTCTCGACGACTTTTGCAAATACTTTTATAATAACGTTTATATATTTGCTAAATTTTCATCGCCGCCTCTCTCTCTCTCTCTCTCTCTCGAGAACGTCGCGATAAAGAATATTTCAAAACGCCGCGGCGATATCGCTGAATGCGCGCATCTCCCAAGTTTATGTATGCAAATGCGCTTATAAACGTTCCGTCGCGAATTATACGACGGGAGCATCGAAAGCACCGTCGTAAACAGTCCGATTTGACAAAAACTTATAAACTGTCCTTGTATCCCCCCGCGGCGTAATAAAATCTCCATAATCCAGCCCGCGCAGCCGGACGACTCGTATAAATTACGCGGCGATGCTCTCTCAATACGAATAGTAATTCGCGCGCATCCCGCCTTTATTATTTACATCGAGCAAAGCTCTTTATTTACAATTGCGCGTAATCTTGCGCAGATCCGATAAGCGCCTCGTTAAAGCATCGATTTCCCGGCGCGGGTAGTTTTCGCGCGCGATTTCCGACCGATCGGCGGATCGAGTGACTGCAGAGGTAACTCGTAGGCAAGGCCGCGGCAAGGACTGCAGGTTTTAGTCTCCTTTTCGAGAGAAGAGAGCGAGCGAGTTGCGCAATCCTTGCGCAACTCGCTCCCGAGTATTTATAAGTGAATAATTTGAGTAAGTCGGGCCGCCTCGGCTCGACAAGCGGCGGCTCGTAAAGCGAGATGCTTTTGCGCTGCTTCGGTTTTACGGCGTCGTTACCGGGCTAACTGTACCGACGGATACTCTTTTACGCGGCTGCGAGGAGAGCCTTTTTTAATGCGTAAAAAGTTGGGCTCCGCGATGCGGGCGGCTTTCATCTTTGAGGGCTTAAACAGATTTTCGAGCTTCGAGCTTCGCTCGATGATCCGTTTTTGGGTAAAGAAATCCTCTATTAGTAAAAGATTTACTTGTACTAAAAAATCTTGGAATTTCTTGCATTTTAACAAATATATGCTACCAAACTACTCGAAAAACAGTGATTCACCTTCAACTTTGCACCAATAAATTTAGTTGAATTTTGAAAAGCAATAATCGACGATACAACTAAACGAAGTCAGTCGCTCCCGCCTTCCGCTGTTCGCTTCTCCTCCTCCCCGCGCAATTAACCTCCCGATACCGAAAAATGAACCGTCGGTACACTCGGCGGCGGCTTCTCCGTCTTCGATTCCGTGGTCGTCGCATCGCCAGGAGGCCCCTCCATTCGGCGGCCTTCGTCAACTTTTTCCGCGAGCTGCACTGGAGGTGGCGGCAGTATCCGAGCCTCCGCAGGCTCAGGCTCATCGTCGCGAACTGGAGGCGCATGAAGCCGGCCGAGAAGCGTCGATACGAACGGAAAGTGCACCCTAAGCAGACGAAGCTTCGGTAGATCCGAGGAGAAGGCGTTGTGCAAAATTTGTGGGTTAAAAAACTGTTTCCTGAAACTGTTACGCGCGTTTATCTCGGAACGATCTTCGGCGTAACGTCGGCTTGCGCAATAGTTGCGGCGAAGCATCGCGTTTTAAATAAATAAGAGCGCGATTTAGAATCGGGCCCGTAAACGTGCAACCTGCCTGCAACGTATGCTGCCAAACTATCGGAAAAGCTGTTGTTCACCTTCCACTTTGTAACCACAAATTTGCTTGAATTTTTGTCAAATTCGATCTGAATAAAACTAATAACCGACGATACAATCCGTTCCCAAACGAAGTCAGTCGCTTCCGCCTTCCGCTGTTCGCCTAATTAACCTCCCAATAACCGATAAATGAACCCGGAGGAGCCGCGGCGCCGACCGATCCGTCCTCGGTTCCCTCGGCTCCTCATCGTCAAGAGGCGCCGGAAGCCCCACTCGGCGGCCTTCGTCAACTTTTTCCGCGAGGTGCGCCAGAGGACGCGGCTGATTCGTGTGACTTTGTCGGTTCCGTTTATGCTTAGAACCCTGAGCTCCATCGCCAACAGCTGGAGGCGCATGTCGCTGGACGACAAGCGCCGATATCTTCGATGTCGTCGGAGCCGTGCTACGCAAACGGATCCTCAGTAGCGTCCGAGAGGTGCGATGGGCCGAAATTTTCAGCTCGAACGCAGTGCGTGCCTGGGTTAACTGTTTACCTCTCGAAATCTATCTCTCTCTCCCTCTCTCGCATAATGTCGGCTTGCGCAATATACTCGCAGCGAAGCATCGCGTTGTAAATAAATAAGAGCGAAAGATTTAGAATCGGGCCCGTAAACGTGCAAACCTGCCTTGTTTATATGAATATATATACCCGCCGAGATAAGCCGCAGCTTTGCCTCGCTAATAAAGAGGAGGTGCAGGTTTGCAGGAAGATGACACTCTCGGATTGCCGCGCCGTTCTCCGCTTCCAATTAACAGAGTAAATTAGATTCGTTTTAATTATGAAATCCAGCGTCGGAGGCCGAGAGGAATTTTATGATTGTCGCGATGCCTTCCGTCTCTCGATTTTATCGCCGAGCGAAACGTCGCGATTTGACGGGCCGGTTATTTGCGTTTTAGCGCGAGTAAATATTTAAATCATAAATTCAATTAATATATTTTATATGCCGTTTGTGTACGTATCGCATTCCTGGATTCCTGTTGCGAAAAAGATGTATACTTGGAAGTTTCAATTTTCACGCTCCGATAAATCAAACTCGCAGCCCTCAACTGTCCGTATATAATTACTCAAAACGACTCCCGAGAAGAGTTGGATGATTGAAACATCCAGCGTTCCCAAAAAGAGTCGGCTTTTTGCCCCCTCCCCTATATCAAGCGCCGCCGCCGTCGTCGCTCGCAATCAAGAGGAGGCTGATTTATCCCGCGGCGCGTAACGAACGTCCGCGTTTATCTCCTGAAATTTCAAGCCTCCGATTTACGACGTCCACCTCGGCCGCTCAATATCAACTCGCCGCCCATCGGAAGCGCAGCTCCGCTCCTTTTTCGGAGCCCTCGGAGAAAGCCTCGGTTACGCGAATCATCGCGAACTCGACGTTTTCGGAGACTTCGGCCGCGAACGAGCGCGCGCGACTTCTTTTTTCATCGTCCCTGAACCCGATCCGCCACCGCCGCGTGTTTACGTCGTTTGTACTTGCTGGGAAGGGGGGGAGACGGGAGGGGCTCTCTCGTTTGCATACAAATTGCCACAATTTACGTAAACGCTTCATCTGCTTTATGATGAAAACTCTCCCGTCTCGGGCCGACGCGTCATTCAGTGCGTCGATGTAACCCGTGGTTATACATCCTCTCTCGCCGGGTTGTAATTTTAATGAAAAACGGAGGAGCCCCGCGAGGGCAGCTTGTAATTCCCGGCGATGTATCGACAGCCGCTATTGAATGTAATGTAAATAATGAACCTCGTCTCTCTCGGAAAGCAAAACTCGCGACGAGCGAACAAGCACGCGTCGACTTTTACTTTTTAAGGTTCTTCGCCGTGTTATATAGGCGTGGGCCGCGTGGAAGAAGCCCACTCTCGGTGTGCGTGTCGCCCGAGGAGACGCGCGCGCGGCAGCATCCCGCGTTCATTGGCTGTTTTCGCGCGACACCGAGCTGAGAGTTGCAAAAGCAGCGGGAGATGACGCAATGCGCGGGACGCGGCGCGGAGGAAGGAGCTCGTTCGGCTGGCGATTGTCGCGCGGACTTTTGCTTTCTCTCTCGGTGCTTTTTTTTTTTAGGAATTTATCTGCGCCTGCAGTGGGGGCTCTTAAAGCTGGACGCTTAACGACGCCTCGCTTTGAGAAGGAGATGCGATTCGCCGGGCTTTTCTTGCGACAGCGCGGTTCTTCGGGCTCCTCCGCTTGGAAATTAGCGCCGTGACCCGAGTTCTTGCGGAAATTTACAAGTTGTTTGCTTAGTTTAATTAACTAAAGTAAAATTCTGTTTATGCAACGTAGCTTTATGATGGATTCTTTTTATAATCAATTATATTATCAAAATGAGCCAGTTTAAACGCACATTCTAGTAGCTTTCGTCCAATTTAAAGGTACCGCAAGAAATTTCAATTCTACACCCCTGCCGATTTCCCTGCAAATCAAGCAACACCGTCGAAAGACGCCTAGCATCTCCTCGCATTTTCTTCTCCCGCTGGAAAATAATTGTGCCTCTCTTCTAAGGTAAAGGATCTAGTTGTTGGACAGCCCGTTGTAGGAGTGCTACACATATTTTTCAAACTTATTTAAAATAAAAAGCATGAAAATAGATTGATTTTTGCATAAATCAGTAAAATATGATTATAAATTAATAATTCGGTTAAAAATTTTCAAAAAATTTCGTTCTTCAGTTTTGAAAACACCATCTGTCTACGATAGATCCCAAAAAGTGTCCGAGTACTGGGTCCTTTACCTTACGTGCGGACGTCTGTTTTTAAAATTGAATTTTAAACATATTCAGGAGTTTTCAAAATTTTACGAACGATTTTATTTAAAGTAAGAGTAACGAATAAATTCTCCTAAAACTTTATTGTTTTGATGACCTCGTGATAGTTACTCTATTATCAATGCTAATCTCACGGCCAATTAAGCCGAGAATCTTTACGCGGGAGATGCCTTTAAATCAGCATTGATACTCACGAAACGAGCACGAATCTAACGCGTGACTCCAAAACGAGACGAGCAAAATACGTATCGTTTGATCTTCCACTGGGACATGTCTAAGGATTCGCGGAAAGTTCGAAGACAAATGGAAAATCTAGAAGGTCAGAAACTCTCGAGCTCCTTGGGAAGATGAAGTGCGAGAAACTGCCTTCGACCGCTGGAATTTGTGAGAAGATTTTTAAGGGGGACAATGAAATTTGTTCTTTATAAACTCGATTGAATTTTAAACTAGTCTTTCAGAGCGCGGTTATACCAATCGTTCCACATTGAACAATCATATTAATGGTAATAGAAAATTTGCCGAGGACTGGCACGTGGAATTTGACGTGTGATGACGAGGTCGAGATCAATAGTCAACGACCTGCTTGTAGGTAGACTGTTGAAATCGATAGCTCCTAGAATATCGTACGAGCAAAGGTTGCTAATAAATTTTTCAAATGATAATTTAAATGCTCGAGATTGAAATTTGGACTTTTAATTCTGAAATATTTACACGTAATACAAAAAGATAAACGATTGATTTCTTGAACTTTTTGCCGCACCGCGAAAAAACGCAATAAGAGTATTATAAGACACAGTCAACATTGTTTCTCCTCTTGTTGTTTTCCTTCTTCTATCATTCGAGGTTACGAAACTTTCGCAATGTGCTCGCCTCTGTGTGTGTCGCAAAAAGAAATAAGCTACCTCGAACAAATCCAAAATTAGTCAGGCTTACTGTAAAGGCAAAGTGGAACGAAATTTCGAGTAATTGCAAACTATTAAAAAACAACGTGTATGTTTGCTCTAAAAACTTTGTATTCGACTTTGATGAATGCTGCGTAATTTGTTTTCGGGAAAATAGTTTTTATTTATACACTGTCTTATCGCATAACTAAGAATAAAAGTAAAAATAAATTACTATTGAAATGAGTTTAATCTAAATGATAGTTGTTATCTACGGTGATTCTTGAGGGATTTACGATACACTATTAATTGTTCAATCAAGTGCTCTAAAGATACGGAAGGTATAAGCCGAATATCAACAATCGTTACAAATTTTCATTACGTAAAGACTCTTGAATCTTTTACCGACACTTACACGATCAGCACCGAGTACCAATTTGAATTTTTAAACCCATAAACACTTGAATTCGAAGAATACGACAAACGCCAAGTAAAATAGCGGACCATCCAAGCAAGACCTCCTCCACGAGAGAAAGCCTAAAACTCCCAAGAGGACACGCGAAACTTAGGTAAGTCGCGCTTTTCGCCCGACGATTACAAACGTCGTCGGCGGCGCGGTGCAACGACCCGACGATTGCAGTCAATTACGGAGATCATAAAGTCATAAATCGAAGGAGCGTGACCGAGCCGGCCGTTTTCGACGCCGAGCTACCTCGAGACTCGATGCGAATCGCGGCCGAGAAAAAGATATTTGCCTTGGCTTTTTTTTTTATCGAAGAACTGCCGCTTGTCGGATTTAGAAACTTGCAAAGAGATTAAAGGATAAAGCGCGGCGAGTAACGCTTTTAAATTAAGGACAAGATCTCGGATAGAAAATATTATTTTGTGGGGAACGTATCAAGCAGAAGGAAGTATTTTTGAATAAAATTAGTGTCTAATAACAATGTAAACCATTATGTTAAAGCATTCCCTTGCAGACTGCATTTCTTTAGATTCATTTCGCATTTGAATGAAAAAGTAGCTAAATGTCTTTAACATTCATAAACATCGGCTGGAGAAACAAAGTACCGTAAACGTCGTACGTAACATTTCCGACCGATCGCGCCGCTACGAATCTTCCGTGCGTTTTTCGCGCGCAAACTAGGCCTCGAACCCGCTGGTTTTCGAGGACCGCACGTGTCCGGGTCTTATTTCGCGCATCCACTATTTGCCTTTCAAAAACGTCGAAGCTCCGACTACAGTCCGGAGAGTCGGTAAACAGGTTTTTTTTTTCTTTTCTGTCGGAAAATCGGAATTTATTAGCTCCCGGCGGAGGGAATTCGAAGCTCCGCCGTTTCTTTTGTGCTTTAAAACTGGCTTCCGAGGGTCCGGATAAATACGCGGAGGCTCGGAAAAATTTCGGCGATCAATCTAGATTTCTTTGGAACTCGTTCTCCACCGGTTTCGGTAAGTTTCCGAATTATTTGAGGAATAAACTAAACACTCCGTCGATAAATCGCGATCTAAAAATAGTTCGTTCGATCGCCGGCTCTAATTGCCTTCGCCGAACAAACACACGAAGGATATACGCTTAGAATAATGGATGCGTCGCTACGTTTATCTATTATCAGAAGGCAGCGAGACTCTCTTAACCTTTCGAATTTCATAAGCTCAAGGCGCTTGGCGCTCGCAAAATCAATAACCGACCGCTTCTCATCTTCCCCATTGTTTAACTGTACAAATATACCGTTCCGCGCCGGCAGCCAGACTCCTTATTCAGCGGGTCAGAACTTCCGAAGCGGACAAACCCATCGGATTAAAAGATCCCGATGATCCTACGGAACCCTTTTCGGTCAAAGGGAGAAGTCCTTCCGAAAAGTCGGCGGAACAAATCCAATCTTCTTCCGGCGGACGAGTTTGCGCGCTTTCCGCGGGCGGCGGTGTTCTATTCGGGTCAGAAGGAAAGCTGTCCGCTGCAGATCGATAGCCGACGCCTTGCGTATACGTGGACGCGCGTTTTCAAGACTGTTTCGTCTCGAGCGGCGACCTTGGATTACTTTTTTCTCTCTCTCTTTCTCTCTCGCCGCGGCCGTTAAGATTTCCTTCGCGGGGCTCTGGACATTTTAGAAATTCTTCGGAGCTGAGAGGTCTCGGAGCTCGTTTCGTTCTTGTTTTGAAATAATTTGGCAGCTGATTTTTTGACTTTATGGATTGAAGAAAATAAAGTAATGGGAATATTTAAGATCCTATAGTTTTACTGAATACTAATTATCTAGTATTATCCCGAGGATTTCGAAAGTGAGCAGTGGCTATTTTTGTATCGGTGGTCTGCATAATTTACTTTCTTTGAAAGAGAAAGGACGGCAAAAAAGAGAATAAGATAAAGAGGCTTTAAAAACCAGTAACGCTTTTGTCGAGGTCATTGATGTTTTAAAAACAAGAGTTTAGCTTGAAATTCCTTTGCCAATAAGTATTTGACTAGAGTATCTTACAGTCTCTCTGCATTGATATATTATACCCAATTGTGTCTTTTATTAAAAAAAGTTAATAAATACTTTACGTTGTAATTTATGACCTTCCAGAGAAATTGATTCAAAATAAATTAACAATTGTAACTGCATTTCCTTACAATGATAAATTGTACGTAATAAAAAAAAAAATAATGATAGCATGAAAACGATTAATGACCAAAGTATCTTTCTTTTGCGGAATCGCGAGAAACTTTAGAAAGTAGGAAGTAAAACGCAGAAAGCATCTATTGTAGCGAATATTTGCGCATTATCGATGCAAAAAGATTAAAGAGTTCCGGTGATTGACGTTGGCAGGTAAACATCGACAAGTGAAGGAGTCTTTTTAAGTGCTTTAAATATTCGTAAACAACATTCTTCAGGTCACTTTCATACATTACAAATCGTATTTATTTACTTTCAAAATACTTTCTTAAAACGAGCTCGAAAATAGCCAAAGTCATTATTTACGCTTAATCACCATAACGAAACAAATACCAAACCCAATAACAACAAACAGCACGTCGCTCCAAAAATCTTCCCAAAAAACAGCCCATCAAGCAAAACTCGCAATCACCTCGCCCTCCCGAATCTACTCCCGCCTCACCTGCACCGACACACATCACCTCCCCCGATTCGAATTTGGCGCGGCGACCCTGACTTCCGGCAGCGCGGTGTGCGGGTCACAGGGCCGCAGCACTGGCTCTCATCGATCGGCAGCTGCCGCTCGACGTGTGACGTCACGCACGGCGCCGCACACCCGCGAGTCTTCGCGCGCGCCGACATGGAAGCCAGCAGCTCTCTCCGACGCATGAATGAGCCGCGCACGCAGAACCCCGCCGACCGGAAGTCGATCGTCGCCCGTTCTAGCCGCGGACGTCTTCGACGCACGAAGGGAGGATTGGGAAGTCGGGGCTGACACACGAGTTTTAAGGGGGATCGAGGGGGAAGGTCGGTTTTAGCGGAGGACGAGCTCGTCACCTGTTGAGCTAATTACGTTGCACTTTTAAGAAGTAGGCTTTCTTGGAGTAGCGGCTTTACCGGCGTTAGCCCGAGGGCCGCGTCTGTCGTAAAAATCTTGCGGACGAAGATTTTAATCCGCGCTGCTTCGATGCACGGGAATTTAGGCCGATGCGCGTCGAAGGGAGCTTTTCTATAACTTTTTTCACTGAGCTTATTAAGCAAATGAAAATTCTAAAGCGGCACGCCATCGGTGAGCAAAAGTAATTAATTGCCTCGTTTAAATTTCAATTTTTTAAAGAGCTTGGCGGCAGAAGGGAGCGAATGTAATCTTAGCGACTCGCGAAAGATTCCGTTCGTTACTCGAACGATTATTAAGCATGCAAATTCATTCCTCATAAAAGCACGTCGCTCGCTTCTATTTTCCTTCGCAAATTCATAACTACGTGGTCCGCCCATAAATCGCCCTTTACGCCCATTATCCCCATCAAGCAATTGCCCGAGCGAGCGTTTCCACTTAAAATCAGAAGCTCCGAACCCCCCAATCAGGCCCTCCTCTCGCGGCCAACGGCGGCCAATCAAGCGCCGATCGATCTCTCGGCGCTGCTCGTAAAACAAGCGCAAAACACCCGCAAAAGAGCCGACGATCGAACCGAGCAGCAGGTTCAATAAACGTCTGGAAGGCTGCAGACGCCGGGGAATCCCGAGAGCGAGAGCAGAGCCGCTTTTTGCTCCTCGCTCCGCACGCACGGCGCGTCGCTCTCTCTCTCTCCCTGACTCAGCCGCGGAATGCGTGCAGTCGCGCGACAATTCGAGCGCACTCGATGCCGCGCACGTGCTTCTTCCACGTAGTCGCGGCGCTCGGTTCCGCCGAGGGAATGTTCGGAGGGTGGCGGCTGGCGGCGCTTGACAAGCAGGAGAGCCGGAGAGTGATGATTTGAGAGGCGGTTGGGAAAGTGGGTTGAGATCGGATTTCGAGGAGGGTTACGAATTTATTGTGATTAACGTTTGATTGTCGTTATTTTACTCATTACTGCCTATTGAATATATTACCGTCTAAAGCGTTATTTAGACATCATTTAGAATTAAAAGGATCACTGATGAACGTTCAAGTAACAGTATTCCGTCGAGGCAAATGATTTCATCGTCTCCAATTAGCAGCGCTTCGCGACAAATAGGAAGAGACGAAAATTTATGGATCCGATCGTCGCTTATAAGTGAATTGTAAATTCGACCTGTCGCAATCCTCTTAACCGTAACCGGAGACTTTTTCGAGAAAATAGATACATTCCAATTCCGGGCATTCGACGTTATCGCCCTTTAAAAGTATGCGCTCTTCAATTCCAACCTCGTGCCGCGCGTCTCCTCTTGCATGTCGGGCGTCGGGCAATTTAAAACCCGCGCCAATTGCTCTTCGCCGGGAACAAGTCAGCGAGCTCGAATGCACTTTCATCTCTTCTTTGGACGGTTTACTGGACGCGACCGGACGACCGGTTTAACGCGCAAAATAAAGTGGATTCCGCGTACAGACAATGACTGGGTTTTCCGCGGAAAGTTACGTTTGTCTTCACAACTTTTCGGCGGGAAAGTTTGCTGCAAGACTATGTAACCGTTGACGCAGGAAATCTTTGCCTCGCGGTTATACGTTGTCACAACAGCAGGAACTTTAGAATCTCTTTGGGAGCCGCGGAGATTGACGTTTTGCAATCGAAATGAGGCTTCCTTGCACAAGCCTAATTTTGAGTTTGAAGTTGTATTTTAATCACAAAACAAAAAGAAGAGTGTTAAATACTCATGTTCGAATACCAAGAATACTTATTAAATTCTTCCAATGAATCCCGATATCGACGGTCTCTCAAAATTTCGTTTCGACGTTAAAAAGTAAAGGGTGACTATAAATAATGCTTTCGCTTAAAAATAGGGTTCTACTGCTTAAATAAACAGATGCTTAGGAATTCACGACCCGACTCAAGGTAGCCCGACAGCTCTCGCACAATGTGGCGCGGCATTACATGCCACATTCATTCGCCGTTCTTGACTGCCTGACCTAATTACTGACGCCATAAGTCGAGCGGCTTATTCAGTTTCAGTTTACTGCGACAATTAATAATTCTCGAATCTAATAAAATTCAAGCGCGTTAACGGTCGACTAGAGAATAAGCAATGAAGTTTTTAATTATTATTAAAGCTAATCGGATCTTCATTCTGAGAGGGGCATTTACGTTTATCGGGTACAAAGTGGAGTAACGTAATATGCGTGCGTAAGTCAATAGTTGCGCCGCCTGCTCTGCGCTGATATTTCTGGAGCGTTCATGAATCCTCCAGGCTGCAGAATTTTCTTGGTCATTGAGAGTAATGACGTCAGTCCTTTCTAGACTTTCTCGGTTAATTGGCGACGGTATTGAACTCCGATGAATGGAAAACTGCAGTTCAGATTTTTGCACACGACGGACCGACTAAATGCTTGATTTCTCAAAGCGTTTTTTTTTAAGCGTGTATATATATATATAATACAAAATGTATAGGTACGTGAAGATTGAGATTTTATCGGATAGTCGCGAAATGGCCGATAAAGATCGAATTTTTGTGATAAGGGCTCGGTATTTAATATTACTCATTGGATAATAATCGGGAAGATAATTCTGTTTAATATTGACAATTTAGCTAGACGTTATTTATTCAATATTTTTAAAACAGTTAACTGACTCATAAAAATAGTAATAACTGCTTTAATTTTTAACACTATTTTTAGAAAAATAATTTGTGTTTTGTATATCTACGAACAAACTGTTTAGTCATTCAATTTTTTTGTATCACTAAGGAAAAAACAATTACACTGAGAAGTATATAATATTTTTCCTGAATTGGTGATTCATTTGAAATTATCTCAATAATGCATCGCAATTATCTTTTCTATTTCGACTTTAACATTAAACATTATTATTTTATCTATCTTTACCTGATAAAACATATGTTTAAAAAATCATTAAATCAAATTGAATTTAATGTCTTTACCAATTAGTCAGTACTATTTTACGTCATTGTAATTATTTTCAAAATTTTGTGAAAATTCATTTTTTCGATTGCACAGTATAATAAAATTTGGAAGCTTCTATATTGATTCAAAATTATTATAAATTATAAATTATTAATATTAATAATAAAAATTATTATAAATTGTATTATGAAAAAACCCTCACGAAGAATATATTGTTTACAAAAAAGTAAGATATTCTCTTATCAAACGAGGAAAAACAGATTTTTTACCAGAAACATAGCCAAAACTTCAAAACTTATCTGTGCACTCAATCAGTCTTTAAACTTCTAAACAAAAGGAACTCTCCGCAACAACTGCGTCAAGATACATAAAGTTTACAAATAAAAATTTCGACCCAAACTACAATATTCCACGCGGCGAATCACACCCAAGGCGAATCAAACCACGGATCACCCGTTCCCAATCCCCGCAAAACCTCCCAGAACCCCTTCCGCCGGGCAATCGGCCCCCAACCCGCCGCCTCCGACCTTTACCCTCGAAAATTCTCGAGCATCCCGCGGAGCCGGCATCAGCCAAGTATTCCGCCGCGCTCGGCCGTCGGCAGTCAGCCGTTATCGATCTCTCGAGCCTCGGCGGCGGGGCATTGTGTAACGCGCGCGAGTCTCTCTCTCTCCTCCCCCCTCCGCTCCCGCGCAGTGGCGCGAGCGCCCGAGCCGCCAATGTCAGAGCCGCGCTCGCGCACACACGCTCTTCCGCGTTGCTGCTGCTGCCTCCGGCCTCTTCCCTTACACACGCCGCTGACGTTTCTTGACCCGATTGCCAAGTGCCGCCGCCGGGGCCGAGAGACCGAGTCAATGCTTTCGGCCGGGTGGAGGGATGGGACGATGGGTTGTTCGGTATTTTTTGGGGAGTTTTAGCGACGTTACGGATATGGGCGAGGCTGCTGGGGCGCTGATTTTTTGCCTCGGGCTCGGGAGGGGCAAGTAGAGTTGACGCAAGTTTTTGCGGAGACTTTATTAGTTTCTTGATAAAGTGAACGATTAGTTGCAGGAATTAGTTTCGAGTAATAGTCGTGGAATATGGCTTGAATTTACGATTATTACGTGTCGGCAAAATTACAAAAAATATCTATGAATCTGTGCTCAAAAGTCAAAAGCGTCAAGTCACTTTACTACTGCTAAGACACTAACAAACTTTAATAATGGAAGAATTCGAAGCTAAAATCGAACGATAAATATTTGCTTGATCCGCACTATTACCTAATCGACACTTTCGTATTTGGCGCATAATAATTCCCGCGAAAACTTCCTACACCGCGACGACGAGTCGAGAGCGAACCAATTCACCGCCCGCAATTTCACTAATGCACCCGTAAAAATTAAATTCGAGCTTTTCGAAATTATCGCGAGCTTGCCCAATTGCCTCTGCATCTCGGAAAGTGTCCTAACGACCGGCAGCGGCGCGATCGCCGAGTTCAAGGGTAAAGGCAGCGCTTTACGACCGAACGATCGGAATTACGTCGCTTTTGTACAAGTCTGTCAGAGGCTGATCGTTAAATACTGAATGATTTATTATCGGGGGATTTTCGGGGATTCTGAAAAAGTCAGGTGACGAGTCGCGGCACGTGACTATTGCCAGTCACGAAAAATCTGGGTTTCCAGTGGAAGCTCGCGAAGTGCAGGTGAACGTATATCAATCGAAGTAGGTTTAATACAAATATTTATATGGCAAATATGAAGCTTTTATCGGAGCGCGGAAAATATCGAGCAAACGGAAGATAGGAGAATTTCGAGTGTAAATCTACATATTTTTCAACACAATGGCAACGGTATGTTTCAGAATCTCGCGTACTTTTTCCTCCTTTGAAAGGAAATTTCACATTTAAACTGGCAAGAAAAAATAGAAAAAAAACTCTTTGAAGCCGAGCTTTGAAGATTCGCTCGCTCCATAAACCGAAGGTCAGAATAACATTTAAAATCCGCTCTCCGCAATCACCGGTAAAATCGATGCACCCGTCGATCATTTAATCGATTCTAAAATATTGAAACTGCCGCGAGTGAAAAGAAAATATTGCGTCGCGGTCGTTAGGAATCCTTAATGAAGAACGGCGGATTTCTGTGACGTTCGACGTCGACGTCCTCCTCCTCGTCATCGCGCCTCTTTCTTTGACGTATCGACCGAAGCGGTGTTTTTTTTTTACGCGCAGCAGATGATTCGAGCGGCTCAGAATTATTAATGGCTCCGAGGAAAATGCGCGGTATTTTCGTGGCGCGTGGCAGATTTGTTTTTCGTTTAGTTATTATTCAATGTCGGATGCCTTTTTCGGGTATAAATAAATGGAATTAGTTGATCAATTGACGAATCTGGTAAAATTTTCTGTGAAATGCCTCCGAAAAGTTCGGACTGATAGAGATTCGATTCCGCAATATTAAACAGTCTTATCTCGGGAAGAAAATCCGGCTTTTACCTCGGAGTAAACAAGCCAATACTTTTATAGTCTAATCGTATTTTTTAGGCACATATTTGCCTGTATTTACGTAGTTTTAAGTGTATTTTCTACGGTTTTGATAAGAAAATTGATGTATTGGAAATATTTATTTTTAGATGAATGAATTTAGAAATTGATGAAATTTTTCGGTAATATGCAAAAGAATACATTTTTGTAGTAATTGAAAATTTTTTTATTGATACTGTCAATGTCACTAAAAAAATGTTAAGCTCACTTACTGGAATCTAGAACCATTATTTTTTAACCATTTTAATTTAGAATTTCATCAAGAATAAGAAATTTTGATTAAAAATTCTTTGAGCGTTTGATTCTTTCATATCAGGAATTCTTCAATGATTAAAATGTAATTTTCGCATTGAAAAATCAACTGTTAATGCTTTTAATAAAAGCATTTTGTCTAAATGTCATGTGAATTTTGTGTAGAAATTAGAAGATACAAACATAAGAAAAAACGTCAATACTTTTGCTTCAAATACTTGACTAATAAAGATATTTACAAAATCCTTCTTACAATTTAGCAGATATTTCATAGATCTATTCTACCAATTCGACCAATGATTTCTCAGAATGTGCCGATAAAAAATTTACGATTCAACATCCAAAACCTGCATACTTAAATCGAATTTTGACTAAAGAAATTTCTGAATCTTCAGGGCAAGTTGAGCAACTCAGTTCATCATCCAAGATCGGTTAATATTTACATAAATCCCAAGTCAGCGAAAAAAACCGGACCGTATCCGTCCAAATTCCACGACTCTCCCATAAACTCCGGCAAATGTCAAGCGCACGGAATGTCAGTGCGTCCCAACAATGCTAATCATTTTAATGATCATTACGTGCTATAATTCAATTTACCGCCGATATACAAGCTGTCGGCCGGTATTACATAAAGGCTCGACGAACGGCGCATCATCTCCGCGTTTACTAAAAAAAAAAAAGAATCATCAGCGAAAACTTTGGCATTCGACGGAATTTTTTTTTTCGAGCCGATAGCACACTTATCTAATCAGCGCGGCGATACTTTGCTTTTCCGGCGTTCTTTAACAGCGAAAAAAATCGCCCCGTTACATCACGCGCTCCATTTCAACTCATCGGCTCTCGTTTCTCCGCGCGATTTTCGGGCTCTCTTTTTCACCCGTCATCGTCGTGACGCTGCGTCGAGAGTCCACGCGCGCCTCTCCCCCACAGACACACGTTGCCGGGGAATACGGGAAGATCGATAGTCCTTGCCTCGAACGCGCGCCGAGAAAATCCCCGAGAATCGAGCGCCCCGTGTCTCTCTTTTCCTCGAAATTTTCACGCTTCTTCCTCTCCTCGACGGCGATTGCACCTCGTCGGCAAGGGGAGGGGTGGAGAGAGAGAGAAAGAGCTGGCGGATAAAAAGGGTCACGTGGCCTCGCGGAAACACGGAGTCGCACGCTTGACAGTCAGTCGAGCTCGAGTATTTCTGCACTGGCGTTTCGGCCGCGTATTGATTGATATGTAAACAGACGCATTTTTCCTCCTTCGCCGCCTGTCTTACCGACCGAGTACAACCTATACCCGAAATCCTCGCTTCTCCTTCGACGTCGAGGAAGAGGCCAGCGATTATCATTTCACCCAGTGAGGCTCGGAATCGATTCCGGGCTCCGACGACTCAAGCCTAAACTCACCTGCGCACGCACTCACACTCATCGTCCACTTTCTCTCTCAAAACAGTCTTCTCGAAGAATCTCTCACCTCCGGCTTGATCAAGTCGCTCGTGGACAGGCTCGGTGTCATCTTCATCCTGCCCTTCTTTGAAATTCCAACTACCCCGCGAGCACCACCGTTCCCGATTCACCCGTGTCTCCTGCTCGAAGCACTGAGAATCCCCCGCTGTCGCACTGCCCCTACGAGGAACTATTCACCGACCGTTCTCTCTCCGTCTCGACGTTTATACCACCGCGGGAGACTATATAGTCGCTCTCCGATGGGATGTGTGGGAAAAGGCCCGTACCGAGTCTGTTCCGTCCGCGTACGCGTCTGCGCGGCTCGCGTGCTTGCCAGTCCAGTTTTATATCGCGACTGGCTGCGCCGAGAGCGGAGCCAGAACGGCGGCGCCTCCGCGCGCGCCGCCGTGCCTCGCTCCGTCTCTCTCTCCCTCCCTCTCGCGCCGTCTCTCTCCGGTGCGCGGCTCGGTTAGAGGCTCCAGCAGGGGCGCCGGCGGAACGGGGGAGACGGGGAGCGACGGGGTGGCTCCGCGGGAGGAGGGAGAGAGAGAGAGAGGGAGGGACGGACGGGGGTGAGAATTATACGCGGTGGGACGTGGAATGGGGTAAGTGACCCAACCACCGGCGGCTTGAGGAGCCTGAGAGAGGAGGTAATTGATTTCCTTTTCTTTGGGAGTTTCCTACTGGAACGCAGTTTGCGAGACCGATTGGGAATAGGGGTCGCGAGCCAAGGTCGCGCTTTGAATGCGAAACGGAGCGCGGAGATAAGAATACTTCATGGTGGTACCCCTATCGAGGTAGAATTTTAAAGGACTTGCGGTGGAAAATGGAACAATTAAATTTTGATTGCTAAATTGTACGATTGTGTTCGTTTGGTTGATTTTATAAATTACGTCGGGTATTTAACAAAAATGTTCTTCATTCTATTCTGAAAGCTGAGAGAAATTTAGAAAGAAACTTTGCTTTTACAAAAGTTTGTATATTTGACTTAAAAAAGAAGTTATAAATATTTCTAAACTAAATCGTTTGGAATAATGGAAAAATATAAATTTGGTCGTTATTTGAAGATTTAAAAAAATGTTTGTACGACCGTAAATAATTTCATTTACTTTTATATAAACAATAGGAATAAGGAAACGAATAAAAATATAGAAACACACTTTTTGAGCCTTACAAAGCATTTAATGGCATGTAAATAAAGTAGTCATAAAAGAATGACCGAGCAAATAGAAAAAACTTGTACAAAAAGCCGAGAGAAGCATTATGGTAGAAATTTTAGGCAGTAGATAACATCTGTCTGCGCAGTTGAAAATCTCAACTGCCAAAGAGAAGAAGAAAAGACAGGTAAAAAGAGCGCAAGATATGCCATGAAATCAGTCGCAATTGTAGTGGTACCGCAACAGAGACTTCACACTTTAATAGCGGTAAAACTCACCCCAATACATCCTTCACTAGTATCAGCATGTTTTTACTTAGAAAAACAGTAAATCGGCGACAGTAAACCCCTCTCACCTACATCGAATTACAAAAAGTTCCGCCTGAAAGCAAAGCGAATTCGAATGAATCACAAAAAGGCAGGGGGAGGGGGGGGGGGAGACAAGAAGCAGCGCGCAAAGTAGAAGGAAGAAACGAGAGAGACGAGGAAGTGCGCGCGAGAAATTTGAGTCACAGTCTCATCTGGTGTGTAGATAAACGAGGAGAGAGAGAGAGAAGGAAGCAGGAAAAAACGCTAGTCGCGGAGGCTCGTTCGTGCGGAGGGGAACTCGCAAGATGCCCCCTTCCACACCTGCGCCGCTGGAGTACGCTCTCGACCGGTGGTGGGGGGGAAAATGCGCGCGCCAAGTGTTCCGTTGCTCCTCGCGGAGCGGAGCTAAACTGCGTTGCGACGGACGGGGACTTTTCGAATTTTGCGCTTTTTTTTTAAATCGATTTATAGGTTTGTGTTTACAGATGCAGCCGATGTAAACATCGCGAATATATAAGTCGAGGACACAGCTGAGGTTATACGATCGCGGAGTTTTCGCGCAATAGTTCCGCGAGGTTGCGCGGATTACGCAACGGGTCGACGAGATTATGGAATATGTGCAGCGCGATGAGATAAGAGCTAATGACGCCGTATGAAAAGCTCGAAATTAATCTCGGACGGAAAGTCAGCGGAAAATGTTGACATCCGTTCGTGTGTAATAAATTTTACGAGATATAAGCGGAGACTAAATATTGAACTTTGAAGTGTAATCTCTTTTGAAAATAAGACCTTTCGTATTTTTCTTGAATGAATTGAGCAGTTGGAGATAGTTTAAATCTACTGTGACTACTATAAATTAATGAAGTTATTAGTGGTTAATAATGCAGTGATGTTTTCCCTATTTACTAATAAAGTTATTTAGTTTTAAGCTTTAACTTGTTCTAATAATCATGTCCATATTGGAAAAGTATTGGCGACTATCCAAGGTTTCGAAAAAGAGCAAAAGAGGTTTTCCAATACAATATACAATAATATGAAAAATCTCTACACCCCAATCATAGTTTACAATCCAATTCCCAACTTCTTTCAAAAACGTTCAATCCAACGCGCGAAATTCAATGACCAATCCCGAAATTGCAATCCCGCGACAACTCAGCCCCCGCATTTCGTCACCCCCAATTTTCCCCTGAAAAACTCCCCCAAACCGCGTCTCTCCCCAAAAAAGAACGAAAAACTCGGAAGCCGCCGAAGAAACGGCACACACCAAAATACCGCCTATACATCGCCGAGCGAGCGAACCGGGATTCGTGGAGGGGGAAGTGTCCGGAGGTGTGGGCGGAAGAGACGGAGCGAACGGCACGTTTTATCGGTGAATGCGCCGCGCGTCGGAGGCTCGGCTCGCTGAAGGGCGCCGAGAGGTCAGACGCGCCGAAGGAGAAAGAGCGGCCGGCTTTTCGTCAGCTCGCGAAAAAGCTCGACTCGACCTTCGCGGAGGGCTGACGAAAGGATATCGGCTGAGATTCGCGAGATTATTGGTCGATTGGAAATCTGGGGAAAACCGGGGATTTCGTTGGGGATCAAGGGGGCGCGGAATTTCGGGAGGCCGATAATGATGACACTTTTGATTGATTTAGAGGAGAGATTAATTGCTTGATGAATTTATTAGATTTCGATTATCTTCGAGCCTTCGGCGAGTCAATAAGAAACGAGGCACGTCGAGGAAAAGATTGAAAGATGAAATTAATATTTTATTTGCATTATTAGCGATCCGGCGAAATTAATCGATCGTTTTCGAGACTATATATTTTGCGTCTGCGGAATGCGTTGGGTGTGGCAATAACTTCCCAGCGCGAAATTAAAATCCGCTCCTTTGTGATTCATTCGCGCGGCGTAAAGTCGAGTGTCGTAAAGAACCGGAATGACTTTCTTGGAAGTTTGTACCTGCAATGGCAGCCACTGATTCGTGCTTAAACTGCTGTTTAGTGTTATTTTCTAGGATGTTTTGTTACGTTAGAATAACTTTTACTGCCGCGCTTATCTGTCTATTACCATTTTTTAGCATTTGTTATTAAAATTTTGCGGTGAAGTACCGAAAGCTGAGTGGAATTTGTTTTGAGGAAACTTGTTTGGTTTTACATGCAAATGTGCAGTTTGACCATTTTTTATATTATTACGCAAATTTAATATAAAATCCTTTCATTTTTGAAACTGATGTAATTCTTTATAATAACTGAATTGCAGTACATTTTATTCAATATTTAATAACATGATGCGCTTAATATTTATAATAATTGAAATTATATACTTAAGTTCTCAGGTAATTTAGACTTAAAGTAAGAAGTTCTGCAACTTACTTGAAACAAACAAACAAAAATGACTAATTATTAGCCAATTGGTATAAATACATATTTAATAAATCTAACAGTAATTAAAATTTTAATTCGATTCATATAAAATTGAATTGAAATTTACATTAGCCATTTTTTTTTTTTTCCATTAAAAAATTATTTTGCGTAAGATTACTATTAAAAATAAAAGCCCACACTAAATAAAAGCAAATTTAACAAAGGTCCAATATTAAAATTACAAATTCTTCTCTTATCCATCCTTGCGTCAGTCCACCTATCGGCGGATCGATAAGCGCCGAGAAAGGGGCAACTTTTTTAATTAAAAGCTCGACTCTCCAATCGCGTTCGCTTTATTAAAAAATCAAATTTCCACGGCGGCCTACTCCGCGCTGTTGCTATATTTCTCTCGGAGATGTGCGGTATGACGTAACGGCCAGATACGCCTCGCGAGACAGAAAAAAGGATCAGCCCCGCGGTTTCTGCGGTCGGTCAGGAAGTAATAGTAGAACACGCCAATGCTATTACTTCACTTATTACTGCGTATTGCCCTATTTAGATAACGCAGCGAAATTGCAAACTGAAATTGCGTCAGATGGCGGGGTGGAGGTTCGGTTTGAACTAGAATTCAAAACGAGATTTGGATATTTTGAAATATGTACGCCAAATTTTTTAGAAGATCAAGTTATTTACGGTACGGGATAATGGTCGTCATTAACTTTTTGCTGAATGACATTGCGTTCTTGAAAAAATTGTTTTTAAAAATGGTTTGCAAAGACTGCTTATCGTCTTTACAGATTGATGCACGTTGACCTCATTTGATATAACCTCGTCAAACTTTTGACAATAATCGTTTTAGATTTTCTTACGCAATTTCTCTAATCTAAGTTGAACTTTTATTTCTTCAAAACAGCGAAGTCGCGTTTTACTCGTGAATATAAAAAAGTAGAATAATAACAAAAAGTCCCCTCGACGTTTCAAAGCTGGTAACGAAGTTGTACTTCAATTTAAAGTCAGCTTACTCTTTAAATAAATGATTCATTCTACAAAACATTAACTTTTAAAATCCGGTTTATCGAGTTCGAGTTCGAGAGAGAAAAAGTTTTTCCGATTTCACTCCGGGGCAAAACTTCTCGATTCGAAATAAAATCAAGTCACACATTAAAACTTGTACAATAAATCAATCATCGGCAAAACAATTATTTTCCAACGTCCAAAACAAAAAGCTTATCCATAACCCAAAACGCACCGAGGCCCTCACCTCCCGAGCACCCCGCGAGAGTGCACCCGTACCCGCGAGCCCAGGTAAACCGCGTCCCTGAAAGGAGATAATTCAAACAGCCGGCCGAACCCTCCGCAGCCTCTCCGACCTCGGCGAAAGGCCGCTCCCCCTCCCCGCTCAGTCGTCTCTCCTCTCCGGCGAGGGGGATAAAAGGAGAAAGCGCGCGCGCCACGTGGGAGCGGGAGCCGCCTCGCGGGTCGACGCAACGGCGCTCGCGATTGGTCGACGTCCAGGGGGCTCGAGTCTCTGACGTCATCGTATGCTCGCCTCGAGAGTTTGCCCTTCTTTCGCGGAGCGGGGAGGCGGATTTTTTGAAGCGTCGCACGAGTCGATTAAGGGCGTGTGGGAGGCGAGGGGGACTGCTTTCTCATCTGGCGAATTATGGAACTGATAAATGACTCGACTTTTATCGTTACTTGTTTCGGTTTTTGCTTCGGCTTCGGTGAAGAGGTCCGTTTGGGGTTTGCCGGTCGAGTGCGAAATCACTCTTTACCGAATTGTTTGTACATTGTTTTATCGCCGCCTTTTATTCCGATTCCCTTGCGCGACTGTAATCTTTGACGCTTTATACTTTCATTCACGCTCTTCCACTCCACTCTTTTGTTCATTCAACTTTTTCTTCTAGCTTGCGTGCTCAATCAGCGCCGTTTATTCAGAACGATTACACCTGCTTTTTTGCGCGTAAAGGCAGAGCGCTCGTCGCACTCGTGTCGCGTTGTATTGAATCGTTCATTGAAACTACTTTTATTTTCAGATAAATGTTTGCGTAAGTAAAAGTGAATCATATATAATTAAGTAGGCGAAAAGATTTATTTAAACCCGAATTTATTGAAAAATATTTCACTTTAAGATGTTAAAGTATGTAAAGGTTGTTGTGATAACGAAACTTAATTGCATCAGCTTCCTATTTACGTCCTCGGATGAAAAATATATTTGCCTGCGCACGTCAGTAAAAAAAATAGCGTTTCTGCGTGATATATTCTCGTGCGCGTATCTATCGTAAAATGTAAGAAAAAATATTGTACGCTCCGAAAAGAAATTTTAAACAAGGAAAAATTGCATCATGAAGCTTCTTCAGAATCCAATAACCTGTCAGCCCATTTTCATTTACAATAAATTTCAGGCGCAGGATACACGGAAAACAATGAATCCTTTCGTTTTCCGTAAAATAAACGTCCACCGTTGACTAGCATCGCTCATTACTGTACGATCTTGGTTATTGATCGCCAACCAGTGAACCCATACAGTGCAGCAAGCAAATGCTTTGTTTAATATTAAGGAAAATTGAGCGGTGATAATCCCGATTGCAATTGTTGCTCATTCCTGATAATTTGGGAATGAATAATAAGGCAAGGTTTATCGAGCGATGTAATTAGATTATTTGAAAGAAAGGTGACAAATCTTGCAGATTTGAGTAAATTAATATGATAAATTAACTTGATAAAAATGTTTGTTTCTTTTTTTGCATGCACGATCCATTACTAATGAAATTTCCAGAATTACTGAGTCAAAATGTAAGGAGTACTCTGCCATTGCGTCAGCAGCAGTGCTTTGGTAGAATTCTAAAGCACTGCTTTCTAAAATGTATAAAAACTCCAAATAACAAACTTCAACTTGTCGTAAATGTATAATAATATATAATTTACTCGTTATGTTTAAAATTTACTTAAAGACTTCAATTTGCCTAAAATACCCACTAAGCTTCTTTCAATCCAATTCACCTCTCCCAAAATCCGATAATTGTAAACCCAATCCCTCAACTCGTCAATCCCAAAGCTCCATCTGAAAAGCCTCTCCGCGAATAAAAAAAAAACAACGGCACCGTTTTCCCCTCGATATCCAACCTGCGGTCGGACCTGGAAATCGGGCATTTTTTCGCGCTTCGTCACACCGCGGACTTTGCTCGCGGGTCAGTTTTATCTTGGATTGCGTTTCGCGAATGCAGATTTATCGGCGACGTGCCCCTGGAGTGCCGATGACTCAGACGCGGGAGACCGTTGCGGAAGATTACCGAAAACAATGCCGGAGGCGTAGCCGCGGTTGAAAAATAAACTTTTAACGTCGGCCGGTTGATAATGTGTGCGTCTACTTCTCCGGGTGTGAAGTCTCGAGGTATCAAAGTCTTTAGGGGGCCTGGCGATTTCGCGATCGAGGTTGATAAGATATTGCTTGCAATCTCGATGCTCTTCTGTTTGCACAATGAGTTTTATAGGCGTTTGGGCACTTTTGGGAATCAAAGTTTTATTACTAACGATCTTTTTTTTTTTTAAACTTCTTTCCTGATATGAAAATGTTAGCCGAAGGTATTCATTTAAACTAGAAAAGAAGAATTTGCTCTAGGAATATCTTTATTTGAAAAGAAGAATGAAATTTTCAAAGGAAAGAAAATTCAAAAGAGAAAATTTATGTATGCATTCATTCTATCCACCTGAATATTCATTCCTTTGTTCATACCCCGATTTCTGAGTAGAATTTGCTTCAAAAGGCGCGATCTTTTAAATTTAATAAAAGGCCTGTGCAGGCATACTGTCTTAAATGCTGATAAGGAATTCATAAATCACTAGACTTATTATCCATTTTCTTGGAAAGAAACCGAAAATACTTCAAACTGTTATAAAAAGTTGTATTTCTCTTTAAAAAATATACGAAGCCAAAGCAACCATCAATACTCCCATTCAAAATCACAAATGTTCCCTTCAAATGTTAATTAAAAGCTCCTCATCAAAATCCTTCAAATCATCGTCGCCGTCAGACCTCTATTTCAGCAATCCTTTCCATCAATTCCCCCGCTCGATTCCCCGCAGCAAAGTCCAAACGAAACCTTTCGTTTTCCCCAGCATCCGATATCTCGAAACACGAAGTACACAATACGCAACGCAGCATCGGCGGTTTCGTCAGCTCGCAGGTGACACGTTGGATTCGCGCGAGCGGCGGAGCGTCAAGCCTTCAATTAAGCGATCGTCCCTCCCCAGGTGACGTCATGCGCAAAGGACGAAAACTGATGCAACGAGGCGCTCGAGTGAAATCCTCTCTCGTTTGGCAATAACGATTGGGAGCAACGTGAATAAACGGCCGATTTGACGGACGGAGGCTTGTTTTAAGGCGATGAGGCTGGGATCAATTAAATTTTTAGTAAATCAAACTGCAGCGCCGAACAGTGTTTTGACGTGCGTTTAAAAATTGTTCGGAGAAGGGGTATCTTATATTTGAATGCACGTTGCGTCAGCTGAGTCAGGCTGACGCTCGAGTATCCTTTGCTTTCATTTCATAGAAGCCTTTGGGTAAACAGTATTAAACAGCGATTTGTATCATGAATTTTTCAAATATTTGAGTTTTATGTAATCGTCGTTGCTTACTATTACAATAAAAATTGAATTTTTCGTGTTTTCCGCACCTTCATCAGCAGACCAATGAAACGCAATCCGAAGAATTGCATAAATTCGTGCCACACTTTCGGCTCTCGTATATCCAGAAATTATATCGCACTAATCACCGAAACGTCGAGGCTCAAAATTTTCGCGCTATTCAGTTTTTCGCTTATTACCCGAAACCAAAAGAGCCTAAAAAAAATCCAAGTCATTGCAAAATCGGAAACGACGCCCCTCGTTGCACCAGCCGCCGCCACCGCACGCAACCCGCCTTTCCCGGAAGCGCAAAGCTAAGAGGGCTCTAAAACCCCCCCGCCGCAATCAGGCGAACACGCGAGAGAGCTTTTGCAAAAAAAGCGGCTCTCTTTTTTTTTGCGACCTGCCGCGGGCGATCGATCGGTGCAGGCGGCGGTGATGCGTGCAAGGTATGAGACGAACCGGTTTGTGCGGGCCGCGCCCCTTTTCTCTCCTCCTACTTCGTGTCGGCGCGGTGCTCCTGTTACGGTTTGGGGTCACTCGAGATGTCGGCGGAGTCCGACTGTTCTTTTTGACCTCGCGCTGGACGGTTTTTGAGAGGCGGAGGTTGGGAGTTGGAAGGGAAGATGATTAACTTTTTTTTGAAGATTTGTAATAGTTTTCTACAATTGTTTTATAACTGTACAGCAGAATTAAAGAAAAAGTTTTATTGGAATATTACTTAGAAAACGTGATTTGTACTATGTTCAACATTCAATTCCGAAAATTCTACATCGAGATAAATTACGGCAGAAAGTGCTTTCTAAGTAATACGTCGAGTCACTCGTACAAATTAAATAAGATAACGTTTCAGTTTAATTCAAAGAAGATAAAAACACATCTAATTTCACTGCGAATTGCACCCAATCCTTTCGCATCCTATTTATCCTCATTCCCTTTCTTTCTCAAACAACAAAATCAAAGAAAAACCAATTACTCAACGATAAGTAAAATAACTCATCTGCAAACCTCCGTTCCTCCCAAAACTGCCGGCCACCGTCGCCCGCCCGAAATAGCCATCGCCTCTCTCTCGAAGAGACAGCCGCCGTCCGTCAAAATCGGCTCGCCGAAATTTCGCACGAGCCGATATATTGAGAAAGTGCGCGCGGCGCGTGAGCGGAAGGATAAAACCGAGAGCGACCTACGTGCCGCGACTCACGTGCGCCTTTTTCGAGGAACGTCACGTGATTCTGGTCCAGGCTGCTATGGGGGGGAGAGATGTATCGAGGCGTATACGCGCGGCTCCGCACGTGTTTGGCCCTTTTGCGTCATCCGCGAGCCGCGGACTCGGCGGAGAGTCCTTTCGTCGGCGACGTGGGTTTGCTTTGAGGGATGATGGCGGAGGCTCGGGAGGGGGAGAGGACGGTTGATAATTCGGTGGATATATTTTAACGGAGTTCTGTCTGCGGTAAATTTTGATTGTTTTGTGAATAATTGCTTTGTTTTGAATTAATAACGCATCTTTTTTGGAGTAGATCGTGGAGAAAAACGCTGTTTTGTCTTTTGAATAATTTCAGTGCAATATTAACGGTTATTTTTAAGGAAATTAGTTCAGGCATTTAAAAATGAAAATTTCTGAAGAGAAAAGGTTCATTCTTACATCTTATTAAATTAAATTATAACATCAATCATTTTTTAACTTATTATTTTTGATTAATACTTTGCACTTTATTATTTAGCAATTTAAATATTCTCGCTTAACCAATGATCAATCACATTGCGTTTTAACTACGTTGCTTTTAACTTCTTCCCGTCCCATTATATTTTTTTTAAGAGGGCCAAAAGTAAAAACGGTTCCTTTGATATTGACGCGTGGAAAATAAATTCCAAGAATGTTAAATGTCTCGTTCCTCGACTTGTTTTTTAAGTAGACTTTTCTAATGATGGACATACAACAGCGGCACCGTAATTCCGTCCATCTGCATCAACAAAACGCTAATAATAGGAAGCTGTATAAGAACCGCGAAAGACGCGCGTGTTTGCTTTCGCGAAAAAGATAAATACGCTAATCGAGAAAAGTTTTATGATCCAAATAAGCAATAACAGTTAAATTTAAAACAAGTATCGCAATCGAAAACAACGAACCACCACTCTTCTAAATAAAAACTTTAATTACAAAATTTAGCTATTAAGCTGTAGTCATTTGCAAAAAAAAAAGCGACGTCGTAAAAACCTGGATTTAAAAATGTCAATTAAAGTACTAAAAACTCGGATCGTGCGCCGTTTTTCTCGCGCCTCTTCAATCCCCGCGAGGCCGGAAATTAAAAGAGCACCGCCAGCGAATCTCTCGAGTGCTCCTCTCGAGCGAAATGCGGCAAGTATAACGTTTAGAATTCCGCAAAATCCACAGGAGACTTTTGGAATGTAGAGTACGATTTGTCGCGCCTCCCATTCATGAGCGATGCACCGAAGGGCTCCGGCTTTCACACTGATCTAATTTGAAGCAATCCAAGGGGCTTTATCAAGAGACGTTGCACCGAGGCTCTCGAGAGAGCGAGTTGTTTTTTGATTCGTTTGTGAGGCCATTAAAAAGTCCGTTTTTACGTTCTTTTTTTTTAAAGAAACGTAATTTCATTGAAGTTTATTTAGATTTATTAAAGGAACCCCGCACAATCCTTGCGAGTTTTCGGTTTCGGTGGAATTGGCTGAATTTTTGATACATTGTATAGTTCGACTGAAAATAATTAGAAATTATTATATCCCTCTCAATATCTTCTGTTTCATATTTATAGAGCGCTGATTTTCTTCGAAATATCAGCTTGCATTGTGCATCGATTACTTGGAGATGCAAGCAGACGGAGATGAAATGTGAATCCCGTTTATCGCTGCTCATTTAGTATTTAAAACACTTCTAGGAATTCATTGCGATAAATAATATACACATAACGTGCCGTGTATAAGATGGGCTTCGATTGTCAATTGTCCTACATTATGCAATACTTAAAACACTTTCTTTTTTTTTTACTTATTAAGTTGTTTATATACGCCTCTATCGTTATATCGGCATACAATTTATGAAGATTCGCATTTAACACTTTTTTGTGCACATTGCTGATACGAAGTAAACAGATTCCAAATAAAAGAAAAACAAGAAATCGAAATTAAAAAATTAAAAGCTTTAAAAATTATCGTATCTTTACGAAGATATTATTTGAAAAACCCAATATGAATGTCCTAACTAACATTATTCGATTTTAAATATAAATTGCATTTAAAAGCATCGAGTAACTTCATGCCTGAAAATTCACTTCCTCCAGATTATAACCTGCGAACATCAATATGGAAAACAGCCCGGTGCAATACGGAGAAGAGTGAAAAAAGAAACATTCGTTATCTATATACGAACTACTTTGAATACGACCGCAAGGTCGCGCTTCATGTTTGAGGTGAATATTCTGTTTTGTGAAGCGAAAGGGAAAATAAGCGGAATAATTAAAAAGACCAACTTGAAAATACAGTCGATACTGGTACACGCATACCTGAATAAAATCTTCAATTGTAAAAACTCTTATCAGCCGATAATCAACATCTTCCGAGGCGGCGATTAGCATTGCAATCAGCCGAGCTCTCGACAGCAGCGTAACGAGGCGTTGAATTTCGTAATGCGGAAAGACGAGTTCAGCGCGGATAACGATTTTCTCTCGCGGAGCTTCAGATGGCGCCGCGCGTAATGGCTCGATGAACTTCAACTCGGGTTGCAGCATCGCTAATTACTCGCTCTTGGTGCGCGTACACCGGCTTGGGGAGCTTTCGTGGATCTTGAGATGAAGATCGATTATGGACCGTTCGTCGAAGGCTGATTTGGAATTTATGAGGTAATACGGCGGAGGATTAATGAATTCGTCGAAGCTGAGTTATTAGTATAAAGTGAAGTATTTTGTGGAAATAAAGCAGAGAGCTTCTTTATGTCGATTTTACCATAAGAGTTTTGGATGCTTTCTTCAAAAAGAGTACACATCCAGCACATTCAGACTGCGCGAAATAGAAGCATCAATAAGCAGTACACTCGGAATTTCTAAGCAGTAGTTGAAAGGAATCTCTAAAGAATACATTTTTCTTTAAAGAAACTAACTTCTCTACATTAAGAACATGCCAATTGGTGTTAAATAAAAAGTTTACCCTTCCCTTTAAAACCAGCTACATTTTATCCTCTCAATAATCAGTCTCTAACCAAACAGTGACTCACGCCGCCTAAAAAGCATCATTACCCAGCAAAATGCTCGACCGCCAATCGCCAGAACCCATCGCGACACCGGAACACAGCCTCTAATCACAGCCTGACCAGCTCGATAGAAAAAAAAAAAAAAAGGCTCGCTCGCGCGATCGACGGAGCGTCGCGATAATCATCTCACGTGCCTCGCCGCCTATTACGCGGCGCCGACTCCAGTCCAGTCGCGGTGCGGTAAGCGGATACGTATTTCGTTTCCCCGCGCGGTGTCGCTTTACGGCCGATCGCGAGATCGATTTGTCGACCGTCCGACTGCACGGCTCGGATGACGGCGGGGGGGGCGCCCTTCTCTTCTCGAGAAATCGGTAGCAATCGATCGATTTGCTCGGGCGAGAGAGCTTCGTGCGTCGTTGGGGAACTCGCGCGGGTGAGATCCGCCGCGAGGTAACGAAGACGCTGATGGCAAGGCAGTTTTTGTCGCGGCTCTGGTTTAATGACTGAGGCTGACGCAAAACAGTTTTTTTTTTACGCGGCGCGTAGGGTGCCGGCGAGTGCACTTTTCTCGGTAATTAATGTTTTCGTAATGAGCTTTTTTAGATCGTCCAGAAGAGCGTTAAATGCGTTATTTACAAAAAATTTTCCAATCTTCGAAAATGAGTTTACGAAAATTGCGTTCAGTTAAAAGAGTGTCATTAAAATTGATTAGAACTTTTGTATCCCAATAAAAACATGACACAAAACTAAGTTGAGTAACGTTAATTTTTCTCAAAAAACTCTTCGCACCAGTTTTCAACAAAAATCGATCCTTCGTTCCGTTTGAGATCCGCAAAGGAACGAGAGAAAAAGCCCTCCTTATCAGACTCCCAAGCCTCCCAAAATCAGCGCCAGAAGCTCTCCCGAGAGCGCCGACGCGCGTCAGCGGCTCTGCGTCGTCGGGCTGACGCAATTAACGCACTCGGCCGCATCACGTGCCTCTCGAGAGAGCCGCTTTTCTGTTCTGCGTCGATCGCCGGAAGGGGGATATATATGCGCGCGCGCGCCGCCGCGGCTTTATTTATAAAGCGGGGTCGCAGAACTTTTCAGGAATATTCTTCCGCGACGGGAGGCTGTGGGCTCGTTTTTGGGGAGATTTTGTCCGGCTCGGGGGAGGTTTTTCAGAGAGGGTTGGGATGGTTTAGTGATCGTGGTTTTTGAGAAAAGTTTTTAGTCAAAAGCGATTATTTCATTTTATTGCGATTAGTCGTTTAGTTGAGAGGAAAAGCTTTGCCGAACGAAGAGTTAGTTATAAATAACAACATTTCTATTAAGAATATTGAAGTGCAGCGTTTAAATTTATCTTTTCGCAGGTTTTGGCTTAATTTTATAAAAAAATCAACATCATCAATTGACACATCGATGTATACATCGTTGCATAACTTGGGCGCCAGTGACGCGAAGGTTTTTTACTCCAACGTTTTCAATGACTCACTTTAATAAAAAGCGCAAAGTTAGCAATTGTAAAGTAAACGAACTAAAAATCTTAATGTCCGACACGCACATATTGACTAAATCACAATACTTATGATTGACAACATGACAGAACTCGGTATTAAATTTTCATCGGCGTATACACTTGTAAGTCCTATACTTGCCATCATGCGATACTTGTAATAAACGAATTAAAGTGCATGAATTGACAACGCGGCCAGTGCTTTCGAGGAAATGCCACCAACTGTATTGCGAAACTTTATGCTAATATTTGCGCTAAAAAGTGTCTCCGGCAGAAATTTAATAACTGCATGCGCAATTCCACAGATTCATTTCCATATGAAAAAGCAAAATTCTAAATATTGCTAAAACTTCTGTTTCCTCAAATATTTATTCCGAAGCTTTATTGCGTATCGATCAGTTATCGCTGTTACCACTACGTAATAAAGTATAGTGCCCACGCCGATTGCATAACTTGCAAACTACTTGCACATCGATAAGTGCGAGATTCACTCTGTGTCGCGAGAATAAACTTCAAAAAACAGGCCAGGAAGTGAATTTAAAAAAACTACTTTAATTAGGATTTGAGGATTATTGTTGGGGGAATTGAAATAATTGCGTAGCTTTTATAATTGATGTTTTATAAGCGAATTGAGAGAATTTTAGCACAATTGTGACTCACGTTATATCTGCAATAAAAATAGATGTACAGGGAAAAGTAGCGGTGACAGTACACATTAGATAAACGCGACAAAAGGAAACCAAAAGTGCGTCAATATATGTTAATAAGATATTTTATTATCGTGAATTCTACGTACATTAGTTAAAAAAAAATCTTATTTAATGTATTTTTTTACTAATTTATCACAAAAATTTTTAAATGTAAATCGGCCGTATAATCTCGTTTCACAAGATATAAAACTGAAATAAAATTTTTTGCTCTGCATATTTCATTGAATCATTTTATGCAAATCCGACCAGAATCTGCATAATTAGAGACTTTTCGTCCGGAATTCCGTGAGAAACTCGAAAGTATAAAGCGACTTTTGAAATAGCATTTACATCCGACGGTTTACAAAGAACTGAACTTTTCAAATTCGTGTACCTTTAAAATAAGCTTACTCGACTCTCCTTTCCATAATCAACGTTACTCGACGTTTTTTTATAAACAGTCATAAAGCCAAACGCAACAACGAAGTCGACGGCGAGCCTCGAACCTCGCAAATCATTCGTGCTCAATTTTTCGTATTTCAGATAAAAATTAATTATCATCTTTCGAATAACCTCCAACGAAACAGCTAAGCGAGGCAGAATGCGAGGAAACGGAAGGAACAACAATATGCGTGCAAACGTGCCGCGCTATCTAATGCAGACCGCTGCACGTGTTTGCCCGTGTAAAACGTGATGTGGCGCGGTTTTATTTTCAAATCTAACTCCGACTTTTCGTAGCGGTTGCGTTGTACGTATTATTCTATCAGAATTGGTATATACATTTTATTTTTCAATCGAAAATGAGATTTTATAGGTAATAAGTAAAATAGCAGCGACGGCGATTTACGTAAATCCAAAAAAGTTCTGGTTAAAATTCTTCGCGTACAAAGAGCAGTATTTCTTTTTTACTCCGTCTCACAAAGGAGTATTTAATGAATCGGATGGCGTGAAACTGTCTACTAAAAACTTGGGTACTCGCACGCGGAGGCTTAATATAGTTCACGATGGATTCCTATTTTAAAATTGCGAAGCGTTAAACCGAGCTTTTAAAAGAGGGAAGTGTGTGTGTAGAGCGAAAGAAAAGACTTGATTTATGTTCTTTTACACACCTGAATATTCCGTTGCGCTCTGCTTTATATTTATAGAATCCGTCGTGAATGAGAGACTTTTCTCGTCTTTTTCTTTTTTTTTTTTAAAGAATTGTGAGCTTTCGTTTTTGGTGGTTTGTATTTCGTTTGGATCGCACGGAATGATTTGTATATGTTTTCTTTTGTTATTTTTGAAGAAAGGCGACGAATTTTCGTTGAGATTCGTGTGGACGAACTTCGTCTTAGACTATATATATTTGGAGTTATGCAATATATGAAGTTCAATAAATTTTGTAATAAAATGCTATAAAGGCAGAGTTCAACGTTTTTTTAACGAACCAACGTAACGATCGTGACTTAAGAGGTTTATTTTTAAGAATTCCTGATTTAAGACAGATATTTATGGAATATGAATTTGACTCTTAATACAGAATCTTGATTTAAACAAAATAAACAAAGAAAGGCAAAAAGCTTTGTTTTGCATCAAAATTTTGAAACACATTGCTAACGATTTAAAGAAAAACATTAATATAACAACTTCAATAATTCTAACAGCCAGCGAAGATCTTTCACGAAGTACAAGACGAGAAAACTAAAAGCTGAAATCTTTAGAATTCAGATGGGGGATAGTTCAAGGTCCCTCTTACCCGCAATTAGAAGCGCGGTAAAAGGTCTTGCACGCGCGCAGCTTAGGAGGCTAACGCAGTTTTGAAACTACTGCGTGGCTTAAGGCGCTTTGATCATTGTCTGTCCGAAGTATGTGTAGATTATTGAATAGCACTTCGGTATATTGAAATTTTCGATTACGAGGTCTTAAATCATTTTTTTTAAGTTTCAGAAGCCGATGTACCAATAGATATTTTGAAACTGTGATCTTTACAGATTAGAGGTGTTTTATGGTTTTCGTGAAGGTTCCGGGAGCAGTAAAAGAATACATGTTGATAGAGTGTCTAAGATAAAATTTTATTTTATAGTTTACATTTGCATCTTTATTCTAAGTGAAAATGTACCTGATGTAATTGTAACTTTTTAAGAGCACTTTGAATATGCAAATTTAAAATATAAATAAAGGGGTTTAATGTAGGACCTATAAAATTTAAGTAACAGACTTGGATAATGGTGATATTCTGCATAACTTCTCATGGAAAATATCTACCTTAATTCTGTAATACTAATTTCAATTTTGTAAATTTTTATGCAACAATTTTCATGTCTAGTATTTTCTCTCCAAATGGATTGAATTTTTTAAATATCAAAATAGAATTACAAATGAGGAGTGATCAAATGGATTATAAAGTATTACAGATTCGGGTAGATTTATGATTATGCTAATGAACATAAACTAACTGGATGCCACATTAATATTACATACTGACATTTTAACGCTACATTTTAAAGGAAAGTTAATGAACGCATATTTAAAAATTTTCCAGACTTGATTACGAGCATCACTTTTCCTCGAGCATTTTTCTCATTGTGGCAGTTTCCTCGATATCCGTGTTACAAAATTTTTTGGAATTTCCAATAAATTTTTCCTTTAAACTTTATTTAATTTAATTATTTTATATTAATATTAGGTAAATCTATATATGTAATAAGATATAAATTTCGAAATATTTGATTTATGTTATGAAAGAAACGTTTGGGTATTCATAAAAACTGAGGGTGATGACCTTTTTAATTTATTGTAAAGACTTATATAAGTAAAAGGTTGTTAAATTTAATAAAGAATACATTACATAATTGTGAATTACGCATTGGAATTGTAGTTAATGCAAAGGTCACGTATACTAATTTTGATTTAAAGTTAATTAATTAATAAAGATAGCTAATTGTTCATTCAGTTATGTAATGAGTAAAAAGAAGTTGCAATTAATTTCTTTTACTTTCTAGAATGCAGATTGCGGAATAAAAAAATTTTAATAGAATTTAAATCAAGTAAAATATTAATGCACAAATTGCAAAATCTTTTGGCTATTATGTAAATCAAGAACTTTTTTTCATTTCCAGAAATTTCTAAAGCAAACGAAAGGAGAATTTTTGGAACTAAATTTGAATATACAAAGAATATTTAAATTGATTCATGGTATCAGCTTTTGTTGTTATGACCTTCATATTCAAATTTGAAAATAAAAAGCTAACTGGAGGAAGTTGGTATATAGAACTTTGGAAGTAAGTCTGCAAATACCCAGTTCTAAAAATGTACGTAAAATTACCATTGAACTATCATTCCCTGTTGCCTAAAACAAGAAACTAAAAAATCCCAGTACCCCAAAACGCGCGATAAATCGATTTCTAACTCGTACAGGCCCAGCTTCATTCATTTCCTAATCAATTGCACTCATTTCAGTGCTTTCAACTTCGCTCTTACTCTTATTTTCCTCAGATTTAACGCATTCAATAACCGAATGACTCACGAGTCATTAAAACTCCTTCGGTAAACAATTCCTCGATTATCGGCAAAAATGTTACGAGCAGCCGCGAACAGGAGCCAATCGCGGAAAAAAAGAATTTCCGCGGCTTATCGAACACGTGCCGGAATATCGCTCCGTTGATACGGGCCCTTGACTCGGCGGCGTCTGTTTACGTTTTTCTTCTCTCCTTTTATTCGGCTTTTCTCCCCGCGATGATGTTTCTTCGCTCGAAATTTCGAATCGGCGCCGTTTAAAATAGCTGGTTTCTGTTTTTTTTTTATTCTTCGTGCGCATTTGAATTTTAAATTCGGACGCGCGCGATCGGTCGCTCTTTTTGTGGAATGCCTGAATTCGTTTGGCGACGCTTTTTTCGGAGAGAAAAGAGGAGAGTCCGTTGGGGGCTTTCGGTCGCGATGCTATACGTCAATGGAAAAAATTGTATGAATCTTTTGACAGTTCGTAACGATTGTGGAAACTTTTGTCTCTTGCGCTGACGTAATTATAATCTTTTGAACTTCTTATCTTTAATGTTTGTTTATAATCAGGTGAAACAATATATGACACTGTGAAAATATAACGATTTCATTGAAATAATCTTTTCCGAACTAAATTAAAGAAATTTAGGAACGCTTTCTTTTTGCAAAATAACAATGCTTCAATAAGAAAAGCCTTACTATTCTTTATTAATGCTAAAACTAATGAATCAAAGCAGGTAATTGTGAAATTAGTTAGACAATTATTTAAAAATAAATCTATCGACAAATTTTAAAACTCAAACGACCAAATATATCGCAAAAAACATTTAAAACACGGTTAATCCGCAACGTTTTCCATATGTTTTCTCAAACATGACAAAACGACCAGAAAATAAGCCTTTATTCAAAATCCCGCTCTTTCCAACCGATAAACAGTCCGAACAAGTGTTTATTTACCCCGATCACCCGCGATCCGGTAGACTTTCCCACCAAAATTTCCCCAAACCCCTTCCGAGCCACTAATAAAAACTCGAAGAAAAAAAAGCAATCGAGAAACAGACTCACAGCATCGTCCACCACCGGGTGAGTAGTATCGCTGACGACGGTCGGCATCTTCCAAAAAAGTCCTCCCCGATCGAGAAGCGCGCACTGAGTTAATACACTCCCGAAAGCTCGCGCGAAGAGACCAGATTCAGATACACGTGAGTGTCGCGCGCGATCGAAGGCGTCTGATCGGGGGCCTCTCCGAGAGCGGCTCGCGGCCCGCGGAGATAGAACGAGAGCCGCGAACGGAGTCGGTGGGGAGAGGAGGAGAGAAAACTCGTCCGCCCGGAGAAATGCCTGCCGTGTGATATATGAATTCGCCGCCGATCGCGGATGTGCCGCAACCGGATTCGAGAGGCTGGAATGCCTTGGGGAGAGAAAGGGTTCGAGATAAACGCACTGTTTTTTTTTTTTTTTTTTTTGGGAAATCGGGCGACTGGTTTCTTTGTTCGAGGGCTGATGTGGATGATGGGTTGGTTTTAAATCGCGGTTTTGTCGGTTTGGAAGAAAAAATTTGTGAAATTATAATTTGTTTGTATGAATTGTCTAATCTTGTTTTTTAATTATTAAGTTAATAGTTTCTTGCAATGATAAAGTTTCATCTTATATTTTGTAAATTTAAAGCGCTTTTTTAAGCGAAATGATAAAGTTTTAGTATTTAATTATGAAAAATGAATCGCATTTCAAAAATAAAGTAATCTTTAAAAAAGTTTTTTCGATAAACGTCATAATATAAAGCCTTCTTTATTAAAAATCAAGCTGACATGAAATTCAACAGAATCAGTTCTATGAAGACATTTAAAATTTAAAAGTCATCGTAAAAAAGGAAGATAATATTAGTAATTACCTTTAAAATAAAAAATTTTATCACAAAACTGTTCTTTATCTAATTGCCATAATAATATAAAGATAGTTCTGTCTATTATCTTTACAAGTTTAGCGTCAAAAATCGAAATGATAATTGCTGCAAAATTAAAAGCAAAGATTTTTAAACAAAAACTCATTTTAACATAGTTTTTATCACTTGAAAAATAGCGAGATTTAACTGTCAGGTATAAGCAGTGACGTAAGTAGTCTTGACGTAAATTTAATTAAGGGACAAATTTTTTTTCTTTGTACATTTTTTATTCTAGTTATGTCACATCTTTCCGTCTGAGTATTAGCAGCTTAAATTAATTATTGTTCTCTAAGCATTTTCTAATATCGTAGGATTATTTTTGTGAGGAATGAGTTTCTCGATTCTAGTCTCTAAAAATTCGGTGAGCAGTTTTTGAAAATCTGTAAATGTTGATAAGAGTTCTGTAGAATAAATCGCCATATTCTACCCTGCATTTTAATTGAAAACATTATGATATAAGAACAAAGAATGTTTGTATTCTACAATTTTTTTGATTGAAAGATAATTTTTAAGATAGAGCAGTTGAAAAAACTTTATTGACGTTTTGTAAATTAGCATTAGGATTATGTCAATGCTTTAAACATGTGATTTATTAATGACTCAATTAATTGTCGTGCATATATATACGTTCTGTAATTATTTTATATTTTATCTTCATGCGTAATAACATGTTAATTTATATTTAAAACATTTTTCTTTATATTATCTCAAATTCTTTTTCTCTTTTCATATTATTTATTCCCTTTATTGTGTATTTAAAACTATATGTTTCTCTTGGGGATTTAAAATTTTTAAGGTTAAATGAAACTTGAAAGTTTAGTATACCGTTGAAAGACGGTTTGAAGATCAAGTTTTAGATGAAATGAGAATATTATGCAGCTATAAATCAATGACAAATATTAATATTTTGTATTTATTTTCTTTACTTAAAATTGAAGGAGTTCCTTTTTGGCTTAATTTGAATTTAATTGAGAATATGTATTTTAATTGCCTTAAAAAAAACTTTAATAACATTTTAGTTTATAATCACAGCAAAATAGTACAATTAATAATAAAGCGAGCGATTTCTTTGTCCTGATATTGTCGATTTCACTCAAAACAGACTTATCTTTGATTTGTTATTATCAGTTCAAGGTTCATTTCTCCATGTTCCATTTAATTATCAGCCCTTGCCTCAATTCGTACGTCAGTAACTTTAAGCGCTCTACTTCTACTTCTGTTAATCTTGTCATTTTTCATGATAAGCATTACTTTTGACAAATTTTCTCACGAACGTCCACAAGTTTCGTAAACGAATTAAGGAAAGCTGAAAATCTCTCATTTCCGTTGGTGGTACCTAAAGATTTAGTAGGCTCAAAAATAATTTCTGCATAAACTTTCCAAGGTGACGAAGCGAAGAAAAAAGAAACAAGGATACGGTGAACACATTTATATCCGCGGAGTGAAAAGAATTCATATCCGAGCGGTTTCGAAATAATCTTTACGACGCCTTATGGGTCGGGAGACTCGCCGTTAATTTGTATTGTAAAATGAAACGCGTTCAATTGCTCGTAAGTCCGTTGTGGTAAAACGATATTGTGGGTTTCTTGGGATTAAAAACGTGTCATGTGAACTTTTATCAAGACGCATTCATAAAGACATAAATTAATAATTTTTTGAATTACCAAAGATAATCTAGTATTTTGCGTTTTTAAAATTGTAAGTTTTTATTGCCCAATATAACGTTTGTTTCGTGTTTTTATTTTTTTGTGAAAAAGAGCAATATTACGGATGCAGAATATGTTGGTAAAATATTTTTTATTATTTATAAGAAAATAAATTCCCACGAGCTTATTTAAGAATATAGAGTCTGATTTTATTTTCGTTTATTAGAGATATTTAAAATATTTATTCAGTTTAAATCGAGAAAGTAAACAAATCGATGGCAGTATCTCTTTAATATGTATTTATTATACGAATAATATTATATTAATTGTATCAATTGTAATTAATTTACATAGTTTAATTGGCATGCAGTTTACACGCGTTTAAACGAGTCTCAACTAACAGTGTGTTTCAACAAACTCCAATTTCAATTCTAATTTAAAGTGTAACCAACATAAATCCACAAATATCCTGCAATCCCACCTCTCCATCAGCGTAAAAACGAACCAGCCCGTAAAAATTTGATTACCCGCCCGTCTACCCCTATACCTTCAAACAGCGGCACCCCCTTACGCAACCGGGCCGAGTTGCGTCGTCCGTCCGTAATGCAGTTTCGCCCGGCGGCGCTCGCTCGAAAAATTGCCTTCCCCGCCGCCCGAATTCGATTATCGGCGGTTGTGCGACAAGCGAGCCCGTCAGCTGGAGGCGGTCGCGCCGCCGCCGCCGCCGCCTCGAAACGAACGCACGTGGGTGTTCCAGGCATTCGGGTGGGTGGAACGTTCGCGGCGGAAGCGAGGCTTTGTCGCGGAGGTGTTGCGTAAGAGTCGGTTCGGGTGAAAGGAGGCAGATCGGTAGTTTCTGGCTGGCTTTTCGAGGGAGAGGTTTGAGGTGATTCTGATTTGCTGGCTTGTAGTTCGGACTTCGAGCGTTGTTTATGAGTGTTGGTTTGATATTCATCGACACTCGAAGCTAATGCATTTTTCTCTATAATGAATTGACACTGGCTGTTAAGTGCTTTTGATCATTTGGTTTTAGTTATTTCGAATAATTATTAAATAAATTTAATTGTAATATAATACAGGTTTTAACGCAAAAATGTTAACTTATCGTTCAAAAGTAATTTATTTTTATTTTACTTCAATATTATAACCGTTTATTATCCCTTTTCGAAATTGCCTTAAAATTGAAAAGTCAAAAAAAATTGCCGAGCCAATCCGCGCAAATATGAAATTAAACCCTCCCAGAATTTTCCTCCACGCAAGCCTCCTCTCATCCCTCGAAAAACCTCATTACCAACTCCAACATCCACACCTCCTCGGCAAAGTATAACAAAGCCTTCAATTTCCTTCCGACAATAACGGGGCATCGCTAATTCCCGGTAACCCCCGGCTGCCTAATAAGGCAGAGGTCGGAAAATACCCCTGACCGAAAGGCCCTCGCCGCCGGCTGAAAGTCGCGGGTGCGAAGCTCGCCGGGGAACGCCGCGCGACCTTGAACTCGGCGCGGCGCGCGATCGATTTGAATCCCGGTGCAGCGCCAGGCTGGAGCCACCCCCGACTGGGGGCGGCGGCGCCGTGTGACCGAGGGGCTTTTGCGGACGGATTTGGGATTTTCGCCGGGACAATATTGGAGGGCTGATGGAGATTTAGGACGTGTTTGTGAATTCGTGATGATCGTATTTAGTGGCTGATGATTTTGGATGGGAATGATAGTTTTGAGGTTAAGTCACATTATTTAAGATTTTGTAGAGTCGAATGGATTATTTTTTGATACTTTAATGTGATTATAACAAATAAAGTATAGAAGCACTGTTTGAAATTGTTATTTTATCTTTTCAAAATTTTCCTATTCTGCTAGAATTGAGTTTTTTATTGTTAGCACCAGCAATAAAAGAAAGTGCAAAGAAAGATTAAAGCCGCAATAAAACAAAAAAAAATTTTAGCAAATTTTAGTACAACACGAAAGGCCTGGAAATATTTGAACCTCCAATTTCGAAAAGTATTTATCTCCATCTATATGCATGTTTTTACAGTTCGAAATAACTACTTTACTCTAAGTATGCGAAAATAGACCATTTACCGGACCTATAGATAATAGAACAAATCCATATTTCTTAATTGCATCTCTCAATCAATACTGCAAGAGCAGCATTAAATTTCCATTTCCAATTGCTAGCTAATTCATTTCCCACTGTTTTCGTAGCAAATTAACCCATTAACCTCTGTAAAAAATTTGCTCTCTCACTCGGCCAAGATTTTCGATAAAATTGTTTCAACATTCAAACGACCTTTACTTTCCAATTTAACTAATACAACCAAAAATATTAAAGAACAAATTCACTTAAAAACCAAAATATTGCATCTCATTAAAACAGAATTCCTCCAAAAGGCAATGCCTACTATTACAAAACATCTAACCTAATAAATCCAACTTTATCCAATCACTCAGCGGCGCTTTACTCCGCTCCTTCCTCAGCATTCACTCGATCGCGCCAATTAAAATCAATCCCCATCGATTAACAGCCCATCCTCCCGCCGCACGCCCCAAGATCCGTCCCGAACGTCGCCCCGACAGTCGTCGCGTCGCCCTCCCCGAGCGCGTGAACGGCCTCTCTTACCTGTGACGTCACCGCTAAACTTGACCCCTCGGCGTCAGCTGGGGCGGTCCCCCCGCCGGCCCCGGGCCCGTCCTCCTCCGACGACTGGGCCTGCGGCCTCGGCTCGCGCGCGCAGCACTTGCAGAGCTTGCCGAAGAGCGAGCCGCGCTTCTTCTTCATGGCTGACTATGGTAGGACTGATCCGTCCGGCACCTGGGGCTGCACTCGGAAGAGAGCTCGCTGGAAGGCGGCCGACGGAGAAAGCTATATATACCAGGGGGGGTCGCGCGAAGTTCAGGGGCGCGCGCGCCAGCGCAGGAAGGACAAGGCGGCCGACGGAGCGCCGCGGGCTTTATATGTAGGGGGCGGAAGCGGGCACGCGGCGCACACCCACGGACTGCGGCGCGGCGCTGGGAGGACGGGATTATTAGCCTTTCGAGAGAGGGGGAGGTTTATGGTCGCGGGTTTAGATCGACTGGTCAGCGTGGTAAACGGATTTAGATAAGAGAGGCGGGTGGGGTGGGAGACGTTTTTTAGGAGGGGAAACAGGTTCGGTTGACAATTTGTACAGTTTTGAGGGTCGGGCAGTGTGACGAGCATTATTGTGTTTCGGTATAAATTCAGTACAATTTTTAATAGAAACTCTTTTTCCGTGTAAAAGAAGGAGGAATCTTTTTTATTTAAGTGAATTTATGAAGGTTTAAACGTTATTAACAGAAATGGCTGGAATTGAATATATAGTTCCCTATTCACAGTAAATTCTCGGTTATAAAATTTAGAAATTTACAAAGAAGCTTTTTCTTCGTAATGGAAGTACAAAATTTGCAAAATAGTAAAATTTCAGTACCCATGCAACACTTTTCATGACTATTGATCCGTGCAGTAAAGTATCTGTAAATGACATACCTTACTTGCACGTGCCTGTTTTTTTTAAAAAATTACTCATACCGATATATCTACCTACGATTTTCCTGTAAATACTACATTTGTCGACGCAATTTTTCAGAATATTATTTTGAATTTAAATGTAACTGTTGTAATTGTAAACTATTTATAAACTCGAAAATTACAAAATTTTAAATAATTCTTCCAGAAAATCTTTATACATCCATTGCATTAATCAAAAACAATATTTTACCGCTCTCTTCGCAAATGCAAAAATGAAAATTTAATTAAAGTTTAATTCAACGTTCAATTTAAAAAAAAAAAACGCCGCGGAACACGTGCCCCGCCAGCAGATAAATTCTTCCCGTATTCCCAACACTCGTCCAAGTCAGCCAGTCGGAATAAAATTACCGCTCTTAAGCGTATCAATTAAAAAATAATTGTGTGAGGAAACCCATCCAGACAAGATGACAAACGACCTCTCCCGGAGCAGAGAGGAAATTAATTCAATCGCCACAAAACGATCCGCTAGGCGCGAGATCCGATTAAGCTCAATGCGCGCAATATGCAGCCGCCTTATCGCGATGGAAACGCGGACTATTACGTCCGATCGGCGACATCAAAGCCCGTCACGCGAACGAAAGGATGAGGCAACTCTGTCCCGCTTATTTCTGGTTTACTACGACGCGCCGAGAGGCGCCTTCGACTTGCACCGCATCCGATACGTAAGAATGAAAAAAGGGATATATGGAACTGCGACGAAGTCGGATTTTGAGTCATCGGCCTTGGGGGCGTTCGACGTCTAGCCTGGCGTTCGATCGCCAAGAATGACCGGCGCGCGCTTTGCCAAAGTGCAGGAGCGCAGCTGACCGCCTGCCGGGACCTTTAGCACGATCAGCTGATTCGTTAAGCTACTAAGCTTCGCGTAGCTTTGCAGCTTCGCTATTAGTAAATTAGATTTTGATGATAGCTACGCCTGCTGTACGTCAAGTATGGATGTATTAAATATATCTAATAAAAATTCCTAACAATAAATTGTTTCACAGTGCGTACTATTTATGATGAACTAAAATAATCTGCACTGAACGTAATATAACCTCTTAATAATTGTAATTTCTTAAATTTTTTGTCGAATTCAATTTTGTTCAAATTAACAAATGATTAAGAAAAACACTAATACTCAAAATTTTAATATTTTGAATGAACAATCATAAAAAAATCATCCTACGCGACGTCGAAGAAGCATTTACTTAAAATCAGCTGATATCAAACTACAGAATGAGGTCAAGCGACGTGTTTCTGGACCCCAAGAGGGCGCGATAAATTTCGAGCGAGCCAATGACGCAGATCGCGTCTCTTGTTCCCCCGAAGAAAGTTTAATTGCGAGCGATAGCCAGCAGCTGCGATCATGAATGAATCCATGCCGTCTCGTTCTATATCGTCGTTTCATTGTTTTGCTGTTTTCTATATACGGACCATCTGCACAATTTGCCTTTATTTTGAACGTGTTTTACGTTTGCGATTGAAATTTAGAATTTTCTCCAACAATTTTGTATGAAGAAGAATAATATTTTTAAATATTATTTTTATAATTATATTCATTTTCGTTTTTTAACGGGATTACCTTAGTTCTCTTATCTTTTCAAGCCCTGCATTTCGGCAATCGTCGTATTTATATACGGTTTTGATTAATTCTTTGTTTTGTCTATTTTGTCAACACAGCCCTGATGTGCATCCTCGCGCGACTAAATATCGCTTTCGCAATCGAAGCTTGCAAGCCTGCTGCGCATCTCATTGTCACCTACGCGAATGCATTATAACCTTTCTAACAGGCTCGCACAAGCTCGCTTATGCGTTATTTAATTAGTAGATTTATCAAGGTTCGCGTCGCAGCTCGCCTAGTTCGTCCTAATTGATAAAACCAGTGAAAATTCATAAAAAAAAAAGCGCGCGTTTAATCACTCGGTTGAGAATTATTTCCTTAATGAATTGAAATTATCTCAAACGTAAAATTCTATAAAATAAAATAAAATCCTTCGACGCAAAAATCCTGAGAAATTATTTTAAATAAGCTTCAAGCTATTATTAATTATTATCTCAGCATATTTAGGCTATTCGCTATAGGTGCCCTACACTTAAAAACAAACCTTGCGTAACGCGTTAAGCGCATATACGTCCATCCCTAATTACCTAACAATCGAGACCCGCTCTGTGCTCCTCCCTTTTTTATCCACTCGAGTTTTCCGTAAATCATATCGAAAACCGATTAATTAATTTTAGTGCGCTTCGTTTCGACAGTTGCTCAACGCCAAGCTTCGCACCCAAATCAATCCTTGCGTAACGACATTGACACGTATACATAACCTGACATTGACAGTAGCATAAAACCTCAAAATTCTCGATTACACCTGAAATTAAGCGCACCGCGAGCAAACACCGGCCGCGCGAGTTACAGTTTCATTCAGAAGAATCGATCGACCAGCTCGACAATCTCCCCCTTTTCAAAAACTTTCTCCTACGGTAACCTTCAAATTAAAAAAAAATTTCGAGCTTCTACACCTTCGCTACCAGCCAGTCAGTGCCATTCCAACTCAACAATTCTCTCGCACAATTAGCAGGGGAGAGAAAAAAGAAACTTACGGGTTGTTCGATATGCTCCCACTTCTCGCCCAAGTAATCCCAACTATCTTCGCACTTCGCCATCTTCGCCCGTGGAAATCTGTTCTCCTCTGCGGGTAGCTTTCAGTATCTCGCGGCTCCTCCGAAAGACTTCCTCTCGCACCACCGGTCCTGCAACTTTCTCCCTCCTCGCCTCGGTGCCTCGTTCACGCGCCGAATTGCGCGAGAAACGCGGAGGAGCGGAGGAACGCGAAAAATGGCACTTTTTCTGGTGTCAAGCACGAGTGCCGACGTCGGCACGGCCGAGTCTCTGCGCCGATCTTGGGCCGCCGGACCACAGCTTGCTCCGCGAGAGAGAGAGAGAGAGAGACGGAAGGAGGAGAGAAAGAGAGGCCGATGCCAAGGCAATGCTGCTGCTGCTGCTGCGTGCGCTGCGGGGGCTAGAAATACGCGCGGTGTGCCTCCTCCTGAGACGCAGGTATTTTGGGCGAGCCAGACGCGCGACGGAGAGCTGCTCCCTCGAGCCCGCGAACTTCTCGCGCGAGTTTCGAGACGAGTCGCGGGGAATCGGCGCGGTTGCTTATGATTTTGGTTAATTGGGATATACTTGTTACCGAGAATTTGGATGCGTCTGAAGGCATGAACATTTTGGAATTTGGACCGAGAGTTTAGCGAACCTGCTGATGCACGCGGCTGATGATTCTGTCGTTCAAAATAATGATTCGCGCCATTACCGTGTGATGGTGCCAGAAGTCTTTCTTGCTTCGTCGTTACCGGTTTAAAAATGTCAGAAAAATTATGTAATTTCTTGCAAAAAGTAACTTAATGGTAAATTAAATAGTTCATTGTTTACAATGGCTTATTGATAGTTCATGATTCGATAAATTAGACCCCTTTATACGGATGCTCTTTGCGATGAAATGGGTGTTTTATTAAATTAAAAATTTTGTGAATGAATAAAGTTGCATAAATTGTATATGTTTTACTTGGCAAGTTAAATTTTCTTTAAGATCGGCGATGCTCTGCAAATCTTTATTTATATTCAAGCGGTTGTCGTTTCACCAATTGAATCATCGTACATTTGTAATATCATTTCAATTCTTCAACGCTCGTTTTGTTTTGTTATTTAGGTACGTTAAAATAATATCAATCCAAATAAATAAAAATTAACGAATTCTCACCTCACCGTCGTCATGGTTCTATTGGCGCGGAGTTCGTTACCACTTTCAAAGCTGATGAAATTCAGCAACTCCAGTCTAAAAAGCGCTTGATGATTCCGCGCGCATCGACTCCTGAAGTGCGTATATGTGCCTGCAGCGTCTGTTGCGCAGTTTAACGCCTTCGATTTTATGAACGTGACTCGCATGAATCACCTTTGATCTAGTTGTAAAAAGAAGAAAAAAGAGAAAATCGTGTATTATTGCTAAAGAGTTTATAAATATTACAAAAATTTGATGACTTACTGTAAGGTATACAGACATAGATGGATATTAAAAAAAATATGAGGAAATTTTAATGTTACTTTTGATTTATTTTTTGTACAGTTATTACGTATATACTAATACTATTTCAATGAATAAAACTACGTTAGATAAAAATAAAAAATCAATTTTAAGGTGTTCTCGAGCCCCCAAAGTGACTGTTAATATTTAGTTACTAACTGCAAATATCGAAGATAAGACCGGGTGACCTAAATTAAATAGACGAGATCGATATATCATTTTATTGATTATTAATTTTCGAAAATCCACACGAGCGAAATGTTGTCATAAAGTCAGGATGGCCGAGCGGTCTAAGGCGCTGCGTTCAGGTCGCAGTCCACTCTGTGGGCGTGGGTTCGAATCCCACTTCTGACATACTTTTTTGCGTTTTTGCTCGTATTTTGTATGCTTGGATATATCCTGAAGCTTGCAAAATGCTTTTATTGCTTTAAATGCTGCCGTATTTGCACAAGTAAAATATTGGAAATTGTCACGTTCTAGTAAAATTATTGCATACCTTACATAGCTTAATTTTAATCAGTTAGTAAAATTTACCTATACATATAACAGTTTTCGAATTCAGATTCTGTTTACTATTTTTTCACGCGATATTTCTAATATGATTAGTAAAATCTGCTTATATTCTACGGTTTACTTCTTAGATGACATACCAAGTAATCAAATCTAAAATAACTATTACTTATCTGAACATTAATTTTACTAAAAGTTTTATCTAGTGGTTGACTTAGATAATGTATAAGTCATCAAACTAATGTAACCAATTTAAGCAATCTATATCAATAAATTTACCAGAAATAAATCTTTTCAAGTGATATGAACTCTATAGTGTACTAGTGTCTAAATTTAATTCTGTATAATTACTATAAGTTATAAACACTGCCAATCTAATTTTTAAAAATTATAAAAAACTAAATTTGGCTTGTTTAAAACGAATTTGAGTTCAAAACGTAATAATTCGGTAATCAAAAAACAATCAGTTATAAATAAGACAAATAAAACCATTGAGTCGCCACCATATACCTTTTTAAGGAGGATCATCGATCAAAATCTCACCTTATGGAAAAGAATTCATGCCATATTTTGCAGTGACCTAACAATAATAATAATAGTCTTGAATCTAAAATAATAGTTTGAATGAAAATATATGTAACTTCGTGTAATGAAAAAAATATTGCGTACCGTAAGTTGTAACACAAAAAATGCAGATATTGTTAATTTAAAGAATAACTTTAACCGGAATTGTTCTTTGTTTCTCATTCCATTCTAATGTATGAGGGCTTATTCCTTAATAAATACATTATATAAATATATAAAATTAAAAATTTTTTGTATAGGTTTATAAATTATAAATAGAATCTTTGTTTACCGGCATTTTCGATGTAAAAAAGTAGATTGTACTAATATGTTCCTCTTTTCACCATGGATGATTCATAAAAGTTGGTCCCACACAAATGAAATATCTCTTCCTTCTTCACACATTCAAAGTCTAACTCACATGCTCACATCATTCCATTCGAAGTTCGGTAAAACAAAGCACTACAGCAAGAAAGCCCTCATCTGCATTTGTTTACACGACACGTGGTTGGCAAGCTTGCTCTTATTGGCGAATAGCGTGCAACACCGACAACCGACACTGCGGTCGCGCGCGAGTTGTGCCGCTTGTTAATAATCCGCATCCGTCCAGCATCCTTTCGCCCTCGGTTTCAAGTATTTTTGAGAGCAGCGTCAAACTTCAGTAAAACAAAGGCGTCTTGCATTTTCTAATTGTTGCAGTGCAATAATTTACACAGTAGAGAGTGTCAACATGGCCGACGACGATGTGTTAGTCTCGATTTCAGGTCCTGCTTTGTCGCTCCTGCTTTATGAGAATACAAGATACGGAGATATAGTAAGTTTTCTGAGTTTTTTAAAATTTGTTGGGGGTTTTTCCGAGTCCAGGCACAGGTGGTTCAAAAGATTGAGGTTAAAACTAACCTCACTTTGTAAAGCGATTGGAGATTCTGTTTACGTTAGACTTTTTGGTTCTTCTTGGTATTGTAAACGTTCTTGAGCACTTTGTTTTGGCATTCCAATTATTTCAGATTTCTTTACATTTTAAATTAATTCACCGAGCTTCTATTATTTATTTGATGTGGTTTTTGAAAATTTATATATCTGGAAATTATTCTTATTAATAAATATTTACTATTTCAGATAGGCTTTTTTTTGGGAGAAGTTCGTGTTTATATTTCAAAAAAAGTTACAGATGCTGAAAGAGATATTCAGCATACAAAAAGACACATTAGTAAGTATTAACTACTCATCTAGAAATTTTTATAACAAAAAATATTTTAAAATAATATGCATAGATGTCTCCAATAAATCGTTATACTTTCTTTAGATATAAAAACAGTACTTACCGCTCCTCCTGATCCATTTTATAATTCTGTTGCTGAAATTGATGAAGAAAAGTTACAATTGTTTCTAAGAGAGAATCAAAAAGAAGTGGTTGGATGGTACCACTATCGAAGAGATGAAGGTTTAAATGCATCGTATCGGGATAAATTATTGCATTCTGAATTTTCAAAATATTTTTGTAATATAAATGACTTACTAGTTCAGGAAAACTTCATATTTGGTCTTTTAACAACTTCAGAGTCTGAAGTAGGTGGAACACATAAGTTTAAATACTGTTTATTAAACAAACGAAAGTAAGTATAAATTTAACTAAAAGTATTATTATTTGAATTATATTTTATTAAAGTAGGCTACTATATTAATGTCTGAATTATATTTATTTTCAGTGAAGAGTTTAAACCAATATCTTTAAAAATAGATAATTTAGGTACTAATTCATCCCGGGTTGATGGTTCAGATTATAAACTTAGTCCTAATGAATCCTCTGTCAAATCTGATGCTTTTGACGAAATATATGCATCTTTAAGGTAAATATTAAATTGATGTAATTCAAAGTTACTACATGTATTTTTAATAATTTAATCTATATTTAAACAATTACAGGGGGAAATTAGACAGAACAACTGGAGTTGAATCTGTAAATTTAATACAAAAGGCTGCAGAACATCTTTTAGAGAAATTACTTCCAGAAGTTGCTAGAACTGATAAATTAGTGTCAGAACTTGAGCGTGAATTTATCATTCTTCGGAGTAAACTTATTTATCAGGCATATGAAAAGGCTAAGTTAGAACATGAAATGCGTGAAATGCAGCTTGATGCCGAAACTTCTACAGAAGCTGTTACAGAGTTAGAACCACTTCAACCCTCATTACTCGCACTTATTAAGGTATGTTGATGAACAAATTTTATATATTTTGACATAATAAGCAATGTTAGATAATTAACGTTTTATTTAGAATTTGATCATTATAATTAAGCAATTAAACTTCTTACTACTATTTTATAAATAACATTTGAAAATTTATATTGAAGTATTTATCAATGTTTTTCTAGATTAACTTTTTCAAACTCAAACACTTACAGTATTTATTCTTTTACTAATTATTAAAAATTATTTCAGAAAACTCCAAAATTAGTCCGTTTACTTGATCTGTTAGGTTTAACATAATGAAGATACTTAAGAAATCATTCATAATGCACAACTTTAGATTATTATTGGCTTAATAATATTTATAAATTTTTCTACACTTTTTATTAATAAACTGATTAATTGCATAACTTATTTTAAGTTGTTTGGATGCACTGTAATTAAACATTATAATGTTTCTGCTGGATTGTTTTCACTTGTATAATTGCAAAAAAGAAGTAATTAATATTTTGCGAATTTTTTTTTATTTTTGGAATGTACTTAATATTTATATTATCTATGTATAACTAATTTTTCTACATTATTAAAAAATCAATTTCTACAATAAATATTTGTGATGGGTAGTTTTTCTTCTGGTTTGGTTTTTTAATACTGAACGTGATGGATGCATTAATTATTAATAATCATTAGATTATTTCCAGTGTTGATATTTTTTAAGTAACACTGGTGTGTACTGTAACTCAAAATCAATTTCCAGAATACAGAAACGGGCGGTGCCGCTGACTCAAAACTATTGGACCAGACAAACCTGAAAGAGGAATCTAATGTTAAACGGGTGCGGGAGTGGGAAAAAGCATTAAGTACTTCAGAAATTGGGAAAGCTAATATTAGTACAATAAAGCAACTAGAGACTTCCAAATTGTTGGACAATGACAGTAAGAGTACTTCTGATACAATAGAAACTAAAACACAGAAGTCGAAGAAGCAGCCCATTCATGAGTTCATAGAGTCCTCAGTGAGGAACAATTGTTCAGATATTCAGGTGTTTAAGTCGCCTAACCATGACACCACAGATCCCTAAATCGACTTCTAGTTTATCAAGGATTATTGTTGTCTAATGTTGTACATAATTGGTGTAAATATTTTTAAAGAGACCTTAAGACACTACACGTGGAAGTGAAAAATGAAACGCCAAACATCTTTCGTTCACTTTATTATATTTTCCAATTTTCGGTTTTTTTTTTTAACTTTACGTGCTATTACAATTCCTTTTGTAAATATACGTAAGTTTAATGCGGAATGAGTTGAAAACAGTCAGTTCCTGGGTGGGCGACTCTTTTTTTTTGCACATGATTCGTGAGTGATAAAAAAATTAGTCGTTGCCCAAATCGCGAATATAAAGAGACCTTTTGCACTGCAAAAGAATATACAAATATATATAAAATTTAAGTATTATAGTTATATTTTTTAAAGTATGTCCGCGGGATTGTTGGGAAGTCCAGTGACTTCCCAGATGGTCGCCGCAAGTCGCCTCGAGTGCTCAAGCACGCACGACGATGTTACTAAGCCCAAATGTACACAGTAAAGCTCATAAATTCGAATCTTGTTTGGCGAGATTTTTGGGAAGTATGCTTCTGCTAATTTCCTGAAAGAAAATGCATGATTATTGATATGTATAAAAACTGGGAGGACTTTTTACAGGGAAATATTCTTATGAACAATTAATGTGAAAGAATTTAATTTTTTACTACTATAAAGTATTTATAAAGATTTTTAAATTATTTTTTATTAAAAAACATCGTAGTTAAAAAAAACTTCAGTTCAGAACTGGTATTTGTTAAGAACAAATTTTAATATAAACCAAAGAATCAATTAGTAATTCAATGCAAATAAATTTTTAAACGTTTCATAATAATTGGAAAAATAAATTTTCCTGAAGCTTGATTGTATAAATAAAAGATATAGAACTTATAATTAATTACTTAGTAGCATATAATTTTTAAAAATGAATTGTATTATCTGTTGTCGAAACAGTATATCTTTATAAGAAGAGTACCTAAATCTATAAAATCTATAGTAACCGTAATTACCTGTAATAATCTCCGCAAAGAATACCAGGAACGGGGAAATTCTTTAATATGTGATTGAAGTACGTTTTGCACTTGAGCGGTGAGCCCTGCAAAACAAGTTATTTGTTTGTTATGAATTATTCTCGTTGTAAACAATTTAATGATTGTATTTATGATAACGTACCGAGCTGTCTTCAAACCACAAAAAGTAGGCATAGTTAAAGGTTGTATCTTTCCACATTATGGACATATGTCCCTCCTGCAGATGCAGTCTGCTTTGCTCGACCATCGTCCATATCTGCGGAAATTTTTTAATTTTTTAGTCTCTATTTTTCATCTTAATCTACTATGGCTTGAAAAGTAAATTATATCGTACTTTTTTGTCGATTTTAACAACGAATGCTATGCTTAATGCTTAATTTGTGACTAATATCTTTACCATACTTAGAAAAAAATAAATTTACTTAACACTTTGTACTTTACTTTTACAACGTATAAGTAAATTTTAAAAATTTGTAACTTTATTTTACTATTATTAATAAAAAGAAAATATGGAAAACTTACCTTTTTCGTTGTTAATGTTAATGTTTCAGAATTGGTAAAATCTATTGTTGGAGTGGTTAACCTGTGAGTTGTTCTGTCAATGTATATAAAATGCACTAGACCAGGAAATTCTTCCAGATATTTGTTGATGGTTAGGGAAGTTCTCGTAGATATAGGATATTAAGCATTAAGGACAGATACTTAGAAGCACATTTATGACACATGAAGCAAAATTCATTTTCTAAAAGAAGTAGCTTTCATTTCTTTAAGTTGAAGAAATGAATCATTTTACATTTAGAAAATATTTTAAACAACATTTTATATTAACAATACAGATTAGAAGAACAAAGTTGAAAGCATTTTTTAAAGAAAATTATAAATTATATTTAAGAATTTAATAAAGTTTTTTCAACAAAGTTCTTAATAAATATGTAAGAAAAGGATATGATCCAATTGTGAAATTTTTCAAAGCTTTAACTTTGAGAAAATCACTGAAGTCGTTTAACTTTTGACTGACAAGTCTGCTTACAGTATTTATCACGTCCGTTCCATGTTTCAAAAAATTATTGTCAAGACAAATTAATCTGAATAAGTCTTTTAAGACGTCAATAAAACCGCTTGTGTTTGATTCTATTTGTAAAATAGATTCCGGGTCTCTTGATTTAAGAAGCTCTGTATATTTTTTTCTAACAAAATCCCATTTGACTTGTAATCTCCTTTGGCACATATCAACATCATTGTTGATATGGGACCTGTTTTTCTTTATACCCTCTAAAGTTTTTTTGATGGATACTTCTAAATTATCAAATGCTGGCCTCAATTCATCGATATCTCTTTGTAATTGAAGTCCATTTATAATGTTTAAATGAAAAAAGCTGTCATATAGTCCAGATGAAATAGCCAAAGTTGTCATTTCCACTATTGTTACTAAATTTATTCCTTCAGCTAATTCAGATATGTGAACAGCATTAGATGTGTAACCACTTTCTTCAGAGCCAAGAAGCACCACTTGACTGTAAAGACCATCAGCTGCGTATGAACATAATCCCTCACTTATAGATGGATTTCTAGAACCTTCTAAAATATGAACATTAAATTTATTTATGTTTTAATAGAGCTCATCTTTAAATTTTTTCGAAACTTTAACTTACCAAATAAATTACTGATGTCTTCAGACGTTGGATTTGATAGTTTTCCAAAACTTTCTTCTTCTTTATTTACAGAACCACTATCTGGCAAGAGAATAAAATTTTCTTTGGCACTTTTTTCACAAGCATTATCTTCATTATTTCTATTATTATTAGCTACATAGCACAAAAGAATCATCAACATAATATCTGATGCTAGCAGATCCTGTGCATTTTTACTTGAAAACAGAGATAAAAATTTATGTTCGACTAATACCAATACATGCACATTTGCAAATTCTGGTTGAGCCTTCAATTTGTCAGATGCATCACTTAATACCCTTAAAGTTGCTGTTGCCAAATCTGAATTTACTGACAATTGTTCCACTGCTTCTGTCAGCATGTTCTGTTCAGATCCTCTTAAGTCGCTCCAAGCATCTAATAGATGTGAAACCATTTGAACTTTTTGTTTACTAGTTTTTAATCTGAAAATAAAAATATTAATGAATTAAATCATACTAAAAATTACTTTAAATTATATAAGATTTCAATAAAAAATATTAGCAGAAAAAAATTCTTTTGAAATCATTTACATCAGTTATGAAATATATAAAAACAAGAATTAGTTTATGAGCACAAATTGACTTTTTATACCCACATAGAAACATCTGGACCACAAAGATGCCTTACAATAGTAACACAAACACCTAAGGTTCTCCTCATCAGCTCCACCTCCTCATTGGAAACATATATAAAAGTGTAGCCCATGTACTCATCAAACACCATATTCGTGCCATCCTGACACTTCATGGCAGTGTAGGTATTACCGAACTGCGAAGCCATAACGTGCTGCGAGGTAACAATAGGCGAGAACAATTGCATAATAACGTTCGGACTGGGCTTGAAACTCCCTTCGCTCTCGTCCTGAAACGCGAAAAAAGCACGTTATTACTCGAGCAGAAGGCTAGCAGTAGGCCGAAAATTGGGCGGACCTCCGTCTACTGTTTACAAACAAGCGACACACGCACCTTGCCCTCGGCGAGCAGCCCCTGGAGCTTGGCCAGCTTCTGTACATGGCTGGCGAACCTGCCGTTGCACTTGGTGAAGAGCACGTCGTTCAGGTGGTCGAATATCAGGATTCCCCGCATTTTCGAAGCGTCCGCCAAAGGACGATCTTTCGTTTTTAAGCAGCTAATACTCGCGGAATGAGCGCTCGCGGCATTACGTAAAAATATATCCTCGAGAGAAGAGTCGCGTAGGCGCTGTGCTGTGTGCACCGCCGTGTTATTGAACGCACGCGGCCGTCAAATAACAGGTTCTTCGCTTCTCTGACATTTCGCGCGCGCCGCTCTGCCCGTCGGCTTATTATACTGCGCGGAGGTGCGGCGAGGAGTGTACTGGTGCCGACGACGCACTTCAGATGTCACTAGCGTCGGTCATTGATTTTTTATCGGGGAAAACGGGCCTCGTGGTTTGTTTGAATTCTCTGTTTATATAATGGACTGGTGTTGGAGTTGGGAGATATACCGGGATATTTTTTAACACGCGGGAGTTGTTACTTTTGGTTTTTACTCGGTTGGAAAGAGATTTTTGCGTATCGTTTGCTTCGGTGCAGAGAAGGCGATACTAAATGTATCTTTTAATCAATGTTGACTAATAATTTTACCCGATAATTAATAAGAGATCAGTTCGTTGTGCCTTTAGACGTCAAAGTAACTTTTTTTTTTAATTTATTGCTTTAAATTTTAATGAGTGAATACACGCACGTAAGAAATAAGATTTGTTTTAAATTTAAGAAAAAAAAATTGATTTTAACAAGTCGTTGTAACAAATGCAATTGGCAATTTCGGTTCGTGAAATTTATATGCACGCATGGCGCGACGCTGATAATTAAAATTAATTGCAATGATTGCAGTACAGACATTGTTATACTGTATTAGCGATAAGCAAATGTTATCTCAGGCGGACTTTCTTTCAGTTTTTCTCTATAAATATACCGATGTTAAATACAAGATTAATCTCGTGCGTCACATCACAATATATTGTGAGTCATATATACTTAAGTACTAGTAGAATTCTTGGCAAATGTACCTTACAATGTTTTTATATAAAAGCACAAGCATTTGAAATGCATAAAAACAATAAATTTAAAAAAAAAAATATAATAAAGCGAGGATGTGGATAGAAACAGTTTGGAGAGGTAATAAATAATCGAGTACACAAGGATGATGTATTTATAGTAACACAAATATATTTATAATTTGTCTCGAATAAAAATTAACTTTTACAAGGCTAACAAATACGCTACATTCAAATCTCTTGAACGTAAAACGTACGGATCACGTCAAGTTACAAAAACTTACTATCGAATAATCAATTAATTACTTAAATATATGAAAAATGGCAAATGTCATATCGCACAAATCGAGCTGCACAAAACTTTCCAGCCTCCGCCGAGACGATGACGAACTCCTCCGTGAATGTCCGTAGTTTCATTGCTTGAAGTTATCGAGACAGTTTTTTTTATATATACGCAAAGGTATTCACAAACGGAGTTCCACGGCTGAAGATGCGAATGATTCTGTTTTTTTTCTCTTTTTTTTATAGTTAGAGCACCCTGTTGTGACACTTATTACTTCGGTAACGCAAAACTACGCAGTATTCTACTGTTGAAATGATCATCCGTACTGCCCTTAGTTTTGTGCATCTTGCTTTAATTGGCCGACGTAAGTTGGACGAAATTCTTTGTCGTCCGTAGGCCTTAAAAGTGTTATACTTTATAGTTTGCAAGAGGGTATATCCAGGAAAATTCAGCGTCGCTGAGGAGCTAATCGTTGTTAGGCACTGATAAAATGTATACTTTAGCTAAAACTATATATAAAGTAGGAATCGTCAATTTTTTTTGGCTTAGATTCTTTGAAAAAAAGCTTAGAATACTTTTTTCAATCCAATATCTTAATTCTCGATAAATATAATGAGTTATTAAGTGCTTTAGGTAAAAATTTTAATTAGATTTGAAAAGCAAAGGTTCTGGATGTACCCTCTTCTAAGAACTGTAGTTTTTTACTTGGTAACAGTTAAAATCATTAGTTTTGTGCCTTGCCCCAATTTTCGCACTCAAAAAATGCAAAATCGATCGTGACTTATGAGGACACTATGAAGATTCTCGGTAAACAATCGAATCGTATCTACTTAACCGTTAAGAAATAAGTGTACAAATCATCAGCACAGTCTCCTCTTAAGTGACTCCAAAAAAAACGCACCTGCCTTTTATCCTTAAAAATAAATCCATACAAATAATGGAAAATCCTTTTTGTTTACGCTTCTCCCCGACTTTTTTACATCAGCAACGTTCGGTTAACAGTTTCATGACTAGATCGTGAAAGTTTACACCATTGCCCCGCACAACTTTCGTAGTGTTTTTTTTTTGTTTTCTTAATTCACCTTAAATCGATATTACTATACTTAGAAAAGATTTCTCGTTTAATCAATCTTCTTCTCTATTTTTTTCCTCGTGTAAATAATATTTATGTATATATGTACATACAGAATTTTAATATTTATAATAATCTATAACTGTTTATATATATATCTCATTTCTTCAAATTTATTATAGAACGCGCAATTCGATTCTCGATTACAGGCTGCGATCCCGATTTCGTAATAACAATTTGGTTATCTCTATCTCGCGATATCGTTCCGATTAAGCGCGCTTTTACGTCACTGGATATCCTGCTGGTACTTGTACGAGTCTCAATTGCGTAAACTCTCGATAATTTCGCAGTAAAGCAATGTCGTTTTCAAATCCGCACCTTTGGTTTGCTTTCTTTAGAACTGAGTTATCTTAAGTTTTTATTTTTGGTAAAAGTACAGAGAGACAGAGAAGCTCAGCGTTGACAGACAAAGTAGATTTGTTGTATAAGATCGTAGATAAATTTGAAGAACATGAAAATCGAACGCGTTATCATTGAGTGGGAAGGATCGAATCCTAAAGGGAATTTTGCTTCCGTGAACTGTGAGAAGGAAAATTCTGTTTAGGTCTTGTTTATACTTAATTCGAAAGGACTCTTAAAAATTGGAAAAGATCGTTGCAAAAGTCGATCGTCGGTTCAATTTGAGTTTCCCTTTAGTTTTGTTTATTTCAATGTTTTTCTAGAAAAATATTTTGCGTTGTTAATTAAGGGTTGATCGAGCGAATCTTTCGGAAAAAAATACCGAATTTACAAAAATATCATAGGAAAGTGTATAATTCAAAAGCTGCTTTTTTTACTTCAATTATACCGAATTATAATACCTATATCAGTTTAAAAACTCTAAACAGAAGATTGAGACGTGTTTTTTTAAAAAAAAAAAGAAAAACTAATTCACGTTACCTTTAAAATGTTTCGGAAAAACCGTCAATCATAAAATCTCGCGTCTCAATCTCCTCAACTAATTTAAAATCACGTCAAATGTCGCATATTTGAACTGTCGCTAAAAACTGGAATGTCTCGAAGTCATGGAAATGCTTCATTTCTGAGGATAATTATACATCTTTTTTTTTCACAACGACTCGCTGGATCATGTAAAGCGAAGAAGATTGCGAGACGCCGTCGGTGCGCTTCGACCTTTTTTATTTTTTTCATTAAAGCTCTAATTGTAATTAAAAGTAATGCGTAATAGGCCCGGCTAAAATTGTACGAATGACTCGAGAGACGGTTCGCTTAAGAGTACATATTTCAATTAATTGCTCATGCACGTCGATTACAATAAGTTACTTAATACATCGTGGGCTAAAGGCAACTGTCTACTTTGTTCGGTTTTTTCGCCATTTTTTTCTTTTCTTTCAATTTTGTATATATAATTTCGAGTAAAATTACGCGCATCCTCATTTCGTACGTATCTAAAATTGCGGCAAGCTGTTACAAAGGAAATTGCATCTCTCATTTTAACAGTTTGAAATTAAGCTTCTACATTGTGTATTTTCTTTTTTTTTTTTTTTAGTTTTTGACAAGTATTTAATTAGCCTTAACTTCTATAAGGAAGTTTATTTATCTCAGCAACGACTTATGGTCAAGTGGAAAATTTCTTTTATCTACTGCCGATAGATCTGTGAAAAATGCGAGACGACTTTATTAATAATAAGATGCAAGAATAAGAGTTGTTGCATTATAGGTCAATAATCACATTGCATATTTTTCAATTGCCCTCGATAAATCATTTCTTTTTAACTCGGATAAATTTGTTTAATAAATATAAAATGAAAGCACTCAACGAAGATAAATAGTTGTCAAAAACTAGAACGCGCAAACAAAAATACTGATAACAATAAACAATAAATTCACGCTAACGCCTTAAAAAAATATCCGCGACGATTCGTCTCGTCGTCAAAGCGAGAGATATATAACGATACTTTCGCGAATCATTAAAAATCATCTCGCAAAGAATTATATCCCTCGGAACAGCGGCAATCGATAAAATATCCCCGCGGCTTCGGCGGGGGGGTAGTGTCCCAAAAATGCGCACCTCCTCGAAGACAAAATACAATGATATATCGACAGTAAAACCTCCCTTTAAAATCGACAATATAATTTGATCACAATGTTTCTTAGTTATCCTCCGCGTTGCCGCGCGCTCAGCGCCCAAGCAAACGATTCGTCAACAATCGCAACTAAAATCTCTCGAATGCCTTTTTTTTTTATCGCGAGGCTTTTTAAAACGACCTCCTTTTTCGCTTTTAGCCTTCTCTTCTCGGGTCGCGTAGATCGAAATTAACAATCAGCTAAGCCCTTTTTAAAACCGATCGAAACGTAAAAACGGGATGAAACATACCACCGACCGAAAAGCTCTACAATCAATCCGACCCCCTTCGCGAACCGGCTTAAAATCGCAACGCGACCCCTTTCCGCCTCCTCCGAGCTCCTCTTGCACCGTCGCTCGAAGGGGCGAAAAAAGCTGCCGCCGCAGCGCAGCGAACTCTCCCCTCGGCCGCGGGAGGCCTGGTGCCTCCCCGCGAATCCTTCCTCTCGACAGAGATAGAGACAGAGACTGAGAGAGCGACGGCCTTCATGACTCGGAGGACATGAGCTGGACGCTGTCCTCTGCCGAGCGGTGCAGTCGGCGGACCTCCGAGAGCGAGCGGATCGGCGTCGGGTTCAGCAGCGAGAACGTGTGCGAGTGCCGATCTGTTGGAAGAGGAAAATGCGGTTAGTCCTGCTGACTTGGGGGGGGGAGAGATTTATTGGGGGGGTTTCTTAGTTTTTACTGCGATTTATGGCTGTTTTCTGGTAGTCAGATTTTTTTTTTTTTTAAATTAATCTATTCATTAATAAGGTATCGTTGTTTCATTAATATTCAATGAAAATCGAGCGAAGCTCCGTGACGATGCAGCGGAGTTTAATAGAGCGACGTTTCAAGGCGAAACCCTGAAATGATAAAAAAGGGCGAAAATAAAAAGCGAAACGCGAATCTTTCGCTCGTCGGCCTTGAAACTTATTCAATTCGAAATTCGCGATTACCGCTTTAATAGCCAATTAGTACATCCGGCTCACCCCTCCCTCTCGTTTAAAAATAACAAAATCCCGCGGCAAAAAAGAGAACCGCCCCGAAACTTTAAATTGCGCGTCCGAGGCGAGGAGTTTTGACTTTGAGGCAGAGGCTCTAATAATTCAAAGTCGCCGCTATCGGCTCTGAATAATGGCGAGAGACATTGTACATACATTCGCCGTATAACGCATATTTCACTCGGTACGGTTAATGCCGAGTGACGGCTCGGTGTGTGTGTGTGTGTGCGCGGATCTGCATAAATAGCGAAGGGAAAGTGCATTTCGCGACTCTGGTCGCGAATCGGCTTATACGTCTGTCACTTCGATTATTATGGGTCTAATTTAATTTTAAAAATCGTCTTTGCACCGAGAAAGGAAATCGATCGTTTATCATTGTAACTATTAAAATAATACTTTTCATTTACGATAAATAAATATGGTGGGATTTTAACAGTTATAATATCATTGCAATGGTTACAGCGTACTTTTAATAATTAATTTGAGCTTGCATATTAACATTAAATACGTATTATATTTGACGCGTTATTAAATATTGCAATTTTCGGTACGGGAAATAGTTCGAATTCGAATTTTTTAAGTGAATTGAATTATTAACTTTATATCTGACAGAGTTTCTCGAAGACTTACGTAACTACGAATGTGGTCTCTCAAGCTGTATATATGTTCTTCGAAACCGCAAGTTGCAGCTTTCTCGTTGAAAACTTACACCGTACGAACATGATTTCTTTTCGGAAACTACATTTCTCGCATTCCCTCTTGTTTCGCGTCGTCCGAGTGTACAGCAATACTTTGCAATCGGTAAAAATGTTACTTTCAAGCGCGAGCGACTAAATTTTCCGATCGACTTTTAAAAAATTCAGCACCTTTCATCGCCAATAACAACTTCCACCAATCCGCCTCCCCGAACTTTCAACGAAGCAGTCGTGCGATAACTCGATGAAAAAGCCGGGCAGCAGCAGCAGCAGCAGCAGCCGCCAAAGCGAATTCTCGCGCCGGCCGTCAATGTCAGGGTTTACGCCGCGGCTTAGGCGCATTCGGGATCGATCAGCGCGCCGCGCGGCGCGGAGCAAAACAAATATCCGCGGGCACGGGCGCGCACACGTCGTACAAGTGCAATAAACCTTGGCCGAATGAATTTCAGCTGTCGCGCGCGACATTGAAAGCCGCACCGCGAGGCTGATGATGCCGCTCTTCTCTGAACGGGGACTTGTTTTTTCGCGCGGGCCAAAGAGACTGCATTATAGGATTGGGGGATTTTTTCGCGGGTGAGGCGAAGGAGTTTTTTTTTGAGTTGTCGCTGAATGCGGATGGGGAGGGTGGAAGGGGTGGATGCGATTGATTTTTTGTTTTTTTTTTTGTTTTGTTGTTTTCTGTTTTTGTACAGCTTCAGATTTAATTCAGTTTCTTTGTGTCGAAGGGGAAACGGAAAATGAATTTCGTTACCCTACTTTTTTTTCAACAAATATACAGCTTTGTAGACAGGCTTTTGTGAAATGCACCCAGTTTTCGAAACTTTCGAACAGCGTTCTAGCGACAAACTTTCTAGCGCGCCTAGTGATACCGGGCTTTTAAAGTGAAAATATTAATTTTAAAAATGAATTTCCTCCAACAACAAGAATGCACGAAAAGTTCGGAGGAGATTTATGTCCAAGCTGTTCCTTTGCGAGACGCGCGCCTCGCATCGAAAATACCTCGAAATTCCCGCGGAATTTAAAACATCACGTTCCCAAACCTCCTCGCTCGCCGCCACCCCAAAATGACGACAAAAACCCCTTTTTAAAATCCGGCACGAACTTACGCGGGGAAAAACTCGCTCTCTCTCCCGCAGAGAGAGAGAGCTAAAGAGGCAGTTTAAAAATAAAAAGCTCACCGGCGGAAGGCACGAACTCGCTCGCCCGCAATAAATAACCGTCCGCGCGGCAGGAAACGAAGCGGCTGAATAAACCAGCTTGCGTCCGAAAGCGCTCGAGAAAGAGAGAGCGGCGCATAATAATAAAGTTCGCGCGTGCCGCTAAACGTCGGATTAATGCATTCCGCGCGCGATGCAGTTTCGGGGGCTTTGAGAATATATAGGGAATCGATAAATCCGCGCTTACATCATCATCTTTCGCCGGAAGGTCGAGGACTACGGGCCGATTTACGTAATCGCGCGCGGCGAGCTTCCTCTCTCCTGGCTCTTTTTTTTCGAGGGTCCTCCGAGAGAGCCGCCGCCGGCTTCTCCTCTAATTATTGCGCCGGGGGGGATTCTTCGGTCGACCGGCGAGTAATTGGACTGTTTGCGGTGGGGCTTTCTTTTTTTTTCGCGGGGGTTTTGAAGGATCTTTGATTCGATCGGATGGGGGATTAGTTTTCTGTCTTCGAGGGGTTTGAAATTTCGAGCGACTTGGCTCGGAGGGTAAATGGAATTATGATCCGATAATTAGAAGGAAATTTTTCGCGCTTTTAAAACTTAATTATTAAAATTTTTGCTTACATAAATTCTCTAAAATTTTGAAAAAGCATCAGAACTTTTAAAGAGCACCTCTATTTTTCGAGAACTTTAAACATTAAATTTAACTTTAAACTTTAACCGGCGGTCCGATTCCACTCCCCAGCCACCCTCCGGAGAACAGCTTCTCCCTCGGACGACTTACGTACCTCTGATCTCCATGGAGCCCTCGCTCTTGGGCTGGTCGTCGCGGTGCAGCATCGATTTCGGCGAGGTCGCGGCGGCCCGGTGCTGCTGCTGCGTCGGCTCGGACCTGCTGCCCGGGCTGTCCTGCTGCTGCTGATGGGGGAAGTGGAACATCGGGGTGCGCGACCAGGAGGCCGGCGGCGGGCTGCGCACCAGGTGCTCGTGCACCTGCGCCAGGGTCAGAGGGTCCGTGTCGCCGAATTCCTGAAAGGATACGGAGGTTGTACTACGGGGTTTCTGCTTGGTGTGCTTGCTTTTTTTCGAGGCAGTTCCAGGGTTTGAGTATTGGGGATTTTTTTGAGTGTTGCAGAAGAGTTTCTTTCAAATTTTCTTGTCTTTTGCAATTTATAGCGATTTTTATATTTATATTTTTTTTTGTTACCGTCGAAATTTTATAGACTTGTTTTTTTACCGAAAAAAGAATTTTTACGGAGAATATACGTGCTTTGTTTTTCAAACTTTATCGATTGTACAATATGTGAAAGTCAAACATACTGAATTAAAAAAGGCAGTAATGAATTTCTGTTTTAATAAATCTGAAGCAAAAAAGATAATCTGCTTAAATTTAAATTATTCGAAAACAATATTTAATTTCTACAATTTTTTCCGACTGTAAATTATAAATTTAGTTGGAAGTTTATAATGGCACAAATATAGTCTTTAATATAATCGAGAATCTCTCCATAAAAAGCAAATATCATGGATTCGTAAAATTATTTACTGCCGCATAAGGAGGACAGCGCAAGTTTCGGTATCTAATTTACTAACTTTCATAAGAAGTTAACCTAGTTTTTGAAGAGAACTTGTGGCTTATGAAATGTCAATCTTGTTAGCATTCATGAGGGTAATTCCTAAATAAGTTAAACACTTTTAATTGACGTGAAAGCAGAGCAATATTTTCAGGATATTCGAAAATAAACACCGAATTAAAGCGCGAATATAAACTTTACCGCCTGAATGCTTAACGAACAAGTTGCCCGCTCGGTCTAATTTTTTTTAAATTTGTTTCAAAAGTATTTTAAAGCTTTGATACTCTAAAATTGGGTCGTTAAAATGTTTTAATTTTAAAGTTCAGTATTTACCGCGCGAAAAATTGTTAAAAGTTAGTTTTAAAATCAATAAAGAGGAAGACCAGAGTTCAACCGCTAAAGTTTTCAAAATTTCAAGAATTTTCGCAAAATTAATTTAAATAAAATTGCAGAATCTTTGGAAAGTTTTTTTTTGCACATTCGAGTTTATTTTATTGTGTTTTCTAAAAGTTTTTTTTTTTAATTAAATGTAAATTTTGCATACCTGTGACATGAGGATGGCATCATCAGATTCCGATTCTTCTACTGGTTCTATAAGGCTTTCTTTACTAGCTAGAACCTGTAATTTGGAAAGGTTTTTCTTAAGTAATGGGATCAAGCATTGTTAATAACTGTAAGAAGCTTATCTTTCAAGTAATCATATTACTTTCAAAATATCTTAATCTAGCAAAATCGATTAAAATAAATTGAAAAAAGTTCGAAAACAATTCGAAAAATAGAACGTAAAAAAAGCATTACGCAAACAATTTCAATCTCAATTTCTCCCAAGAAGCTCCTCAGCCCCAAAAAAATCGAATTCTGCCAGCTTAGCAATTCAAATCGTAATTCTAACACCTTTCGAGTCAGCAAGTTTTCGGATAAAAAATACTGCAGAATCAGCATAATACTCTCATTTTCGACTCGGTTTCGATCGACTGCCTTTCAGGGTCGACTTTCAGCTGACTTTCAAGTTTCATCAAAACGCCGGCAGACGAAATTTCGAGTCGCGTCCTCCGACCAATCGAAGCCCTTCAAGGCTTTAGAACGGGCTGCCGAGCTTTGCATTAGTGGATTAAGCTCCGAAGGGTAGGACGAGTTAATCGACGCACCGACAAGGCTCAAAGTTCAGAGAGAAAAAACACGCTTTTCAGGAGATGTTTTGTTGATAATTTTTTGGGAAAAGGCGACAAGTTACTTGTTGATGTATTTGACGAAAAAAATCATTTTTCAAAGTTAATTTTGATAAACTGATGTAAATTTTAATGTAAAATTTATTACAAAATTAGACTTTCAAACTCGTTTAGCATTATTATGTATTTTTATATCTTAAAATATAATGCTCGCTGATCTACTTTATATTAAAATAAAATGATTCGAAAAAGGACTTTACCGGTGTACCCTCAGGATCAGAACAATCCATCCTTCACAATATTGATTTATTCATGGTGAATAAAACATTCCTTAAATATAGAAATGCTATCAATAAATCCATATGGAAAGCGTATATTTATTCTCCACACTATTTATTTATACTCAACCGCAAAATTAACATTAATAAGCTCGGCGGCGAGCAACCTTGCCTCATTAAGATCCAGGCGCTTGCAGCGAAATTTTTATCCCCGAGCAGCGAGTCCGTAATAAGCTAACGAATCAATGCAATTACATTCATCGGAGGGCCTCGCGAGTCGTTCCGGATTACGGAGCTCGTCCCAAGCCAATACCAGAAAACTGCGACGGGGCGGCCGGAGAAGTACAAAAGCGAGAAGAAGCAAAAAAGAAGGCCTTGCACCAGAAAATGGGCTTTGTTGGAACAATAAAGGGAAATGCCAACGGCTATTTAAGTTCCTTGGCTCGCGCTCCGGACGCAACCTCTTCCGGCCAATGTAATCCCCCCCTCCGAACAAAACGCTCGAGCGTTGCCCGAAATTGACCTTATTTCCAAGATTTGAAAGTTAATAAGGCCGCCGGGGGGGATAATGCAGTTTTTTTCGGAGGTTGGAGCTTTTCTTTCCGAGCGCGGACGCTGTGTAGGGGACGCTGCCTTTTCAATCGGAACCGGTGGGACGGAATGCTCCGCCGGATTTTCAATCGGACGGCTGAATAGTAGATTTCAAATGAATTTATTATTCTTAGTTTATTGAAAGGCATACTTTTTGCTAAACGAAACAAGGAGTATTGTTCAATTCATGGTTAAATAATGGTGTAGATTACAGTCAGAAGAGGATTACTGTGCAGCGCAACCTAATTTCTATTCATAATGCAGATCCTTCTATTCAAGTGTTATATCCCCTTTCTCCATTTTGGTTTCGACGCTGAAAAGCGGCTGAAAACGCGACATTAATAAACGCGAAATTACTCGGCTTGATAATTGTGTTTGCGCAAAAGCCCGTAAAGGTTGCATAACAGTTATTATTTAAGTGCCACTCTTGCTTAGTGGCGCAGCCGGATGGAGGAAAGGCTCGTAACGAAAGTTTTGAGTGTTCGCTGGCGCTTCTCGGGAAAATTTTACCGCCGCTACTCTACTTATTGCCACTCTGATTGATCAATATTAAATTTCGAACAAATGTTTAATCTCGTTTCAGTTGGAAAGCAGGTTTTGATCGAAAATGAGAGTTGCCAATGTTAAGTAGACGATCGTTAGTTCAAGTGGGCAATGCATTTTCCTCTCAAATACAAAAGCTTTATTTAAACGTTTATACTTTCTGTTAATTGAAAGATTTGCTTAAAAAAAAGTTAATGAAAGACTAAGCTTTTTGAAATTAATATTTTAACATACTAATACTAATACTAATAAATATCTAGCTGATTCTCAATCAATTTTCAACTGAAAAAGATATAAGCGATAATAGTTCGAGACGCAATACAAAGAAAAGCACTTCAAAATTTAATCCAACATTTAAATGCAACTAAAGCTCAACAAAATAACCTTCAACCCGAAATATATCGAACGCACCGGTAGCAACGCTCGACTTGCCTGCAAGAAGGGATTGTCCTGCCGACTGAGTCTGAGCGCCTCCATGTCCTGGTCGATGTTCCGGGTCCGGCCGGGGGTCAGGGTCAGGATCGAGTGCGAGGGCGAGGCTGCCTGCCTGCAGGCCAGCACGACGTCGACCGCCGCGACGCTCAGCGTCGACGGGATCCGCGAGACGCCGTTCGGCCCCTCCATCTCCTCCGACTCCTGGTGCTGCTGCTGCTGCTGGTGGTGGTGGTGGTGTTGGTGGTGGTGCTGCTGCTGCGGCGGCTGGTGCTGGGATGCTGCCGAGCGAGGACGGCAGCCGCCGACTAGGCTGCCCGTCGCCAACGCTGAGGAGAATTAGGCACGGGTTATTGCTTCGTTGGGGCTGCAGTTCGGAGGGGAGTTTTATGGATAAATATTTGTTGATAGGCTGGTGTAGGGTGGTGAGGGTTGTTTTGTTCTTTTTGGCGGGGAGGAACGAGGAAATGTATTCATGAGTTTTTCGAATCCCGGGAGATGTTCGATTTATGCGTTCGATCGTGCTTTCAATAAATTTCAACGGGGACTAGAGATATTTCATGAATTGTAATGATATACTCGATAAGTCTAACAAAAGTAAGAAAATGTCGTGTACTGTCGTGAATAATATCGGTAAAAGGTGCTGGAGAAAAATAACGACAATCGTTTTGAATAAAGAAAAAAATTGTTCAATAATTATTTTTGATTCGTTTATTTAAATGTTATTCTCGTGCACAAAAAGGCAACGTATTTACTTTATTAAAATATGACAAGGCATATTTCGGATATATATATACGAAATAACGTTTTAATTTCAATTTCGCCGGAAAGCTCTTTTTCCAGAAGATTAACTTTCTATTAACATGCATTCTAGCAGAAATTCAGACATTCCCGACTCGAGCTACTATCGACTTTTGTTCTGCTCGTTTCGAATTTTAGCAAAAAATTTAATAAAGCTCCAAGAAAAATACCGCGAAAAGTTTTCAAATTCCTGCGTGCAAATTTCGAACCATTTAGAATAGTTTGTTTCCCCTAAGGAGGGGCAAAGATAAATTAATAACTCGCGAACATGCAATATTGGTTATTCAAATATTTGCCGAGATATAATGTTTTTGCGCCTTGTAATAATATTCAGTCAATACTTTGCAACGTAAACGAGCTCGCTCAAAGGAAAGTGTATTACAACGTATATCCAGTGTTATTAGTGGCGTGTCTGACCGTATCTCATCATTTTCTACTTCAAAAACTGGATATGACTTTCATGCAAATTCATCAAATGTTACTTTCTTGAATTATTTACGTTTTAGGTTTTTTGTAATCTCGCAAGATTTAGATATGATTTGATCTTGACAAATATCTTTTATCCAGGCCTTTTGCGCGTAACGGTAGGAAATTTAATAACAACTTTTAAAAAGAAAAACGTATATTAAAAACGTTCTCTTCAAACTTTTCATAAGCGACGTACACTTTCTGTTTTCATTTTTCCCGGCTTTTTCATTTTTTATTTCTGTCAATTTTCGCTTAAAAGCCTCTCCGCAGAAGTAATTCAATCAGCTCACGATATACTGGCGAAGAAAAATTGCGGATAAAAGCAAAATCTTCGTCATTGCCGTCGCATTAATTTAGCCCGCTCCAATCAACCGAACGACATACCGCCGGAGCATAAAAATTCTAACTAACCAAAATCCCCCATAGATCACCATTAACCTTAACGGTCCCTCAAAAAAACCAAGCATCCCCCGGCGAAAAATTCGGAAGCCACCCGGCTCCGAAAACAAACATCCCAGAATCGATCCGGCTAATACAGCCATAAATATGAATGCGAGACGCCTCTCCCCGCCGAAGGTCGAAGGTCGCTGGGAGCTGAAAAGTCGCGAGACGGGGGGATCGGATTTCGCGGCCTTGGATCGGCGGTTTCCGGCGCCGCCGTCGCGATGCCTCGTCATCGATGTGTGCAGGAAGGCCGCGATCTATTCGTCGGGGTGCGATGGGATTGAGACGAGGAGCTGAGAGGGTGGAGAATCTTAATGCTGGGGGACTGGATTGTCTGTCGGGGATTTCCGTTGCGGTCGGGATCTTCTTTGGTTTGATTTTAAATTGGGCGAGCGATGAGTTTGCTGTTTACTTTCAGGAAAAGATGAGGATTTCTCTCTGCAAATGGAGATGCTCTTTGTTCGTGGTTTTGCTTTTTTCTACTTTTACGATTAAAGCTTCTTTATTACTGCTTTATATCTTATTTCAAAAAAAGAGAAAAAATCTTGAACAAGATTTACTGAAAATATCTTTTACGTCGCACAATACGCTAAAAAAGCGTGCGCTTTTGACATATCTAGCAAAGAAACTTCAGATTTGCCCGAGCAAAAAAGTAAACCCGCTTTATTCCAAAGGTAAATACAATTTTATCACGCGAGCGAAGAAGATCCCCGGCGGTAAAGCATAAAAAACCACACCGGAATATCCCACTGTCTCCCGAAATTTACGTCGCGCGCGTCAACATTTTTACACCGCGAACTCTCCCCGTTGCCTCCCCGATCGAGCGAGCAGCGAACTCGATGCAGTAGTTGTACCCTCGAAGCGTTCCCTTATCAAAATTTCAGCTGCTGCTTTCCTCGCGATCGCAGGAGAGAGGCGCGAGTAGTGCACACAATATACAACTCGAGCCGGCCATTCAGAGGGGCTCCCATTGTTGCGGTGCGCGGTATCTCCCGGTCCGCTGAATGTTTTATTCGACGTCGCCACCGCCCTCATCGGCGTCGTTAGGCGAGGCTGAATAATGAAAGCCGGGTTTGCGTCCAATTTTTATGGGGAGTTTTAGGCGTTTTGAATGATTGTACGAGTGAAAGTGAACGAAAGTTGGTTGTAGAATTCACAGCTTGTTTCTGAATAAAACGTTAGCGTTCGCGCCGTGATCTGGTAATTTTAAATGTATAAACCGCACAAAAACTATCGCTCGAAGAACAGCGGCACTCGAATCTTGCCCCAAAACTTCGCGAGCTCCCAATACCCGTCCCTCAATTATAGATTCGCGAGAAATCCATACATTCCCCGCGGCTCCGAGAGATATCCGCCCGATGCGGCGGTGCACGCGCGATCTCGCGCCGATCGATCCCGACGGGCGAAACGTGTGCCGCGGGCAAAAAGACGCATACTGCTCGGAGAGAGCATCGAAATTATTCGCGAACGGATAATTAGCGGGCGCGCCTCGCGTGAGGGAGCGAGAGAGCGACCTCGGGGATCTGAATGCCGCGCCGCGATTCTATATATTGCCGCCGTCGAACGTCGCCCCGGTAATGGGTTTAATGCGAGCTTGCGTACGCGGGAACGATCGCATGACGGGTTTTCTTTTCTCTGGGCGGTCGGAATAGTTATGTAGGCTCTGCATTTTTAGTTAAATGAAACGTTCGGTTAAATATTTATAAGGCGCGGGGGTCGACTCCCATCATCGTATAGATGATTAATGGAAATTTGATGTGAATAAATTAAAAGTTCTTCTTTTTTTCCTTTCTATAAATCGTGAATAAAATGCATACGTGTCTAGTTTATGCATTTGTTTTAAAATACATTTATAGATGTTCTGCGACAAAAACTCGCGCGTCGTTCGCTAACGAAGCTCTACAAAAAAAAAAAAATAATAATAATTTAATCAGAGAAAAACCAACCAAAATCTATCCCCTTTCAAATCACAATCAACTAAGGCAATGTACCATTATCGATCAATGCTTAATTACCTCCGATACAAAATGAAGCCCTTCTTCCCCTCAAACAATTCATACAATTTCCAAGACTTACGCAACCGCCTGCAAATTAGCATTTCGATCAAAGCCCCTCGCTGAATAATAAAGCCTTACCCCGACTCCTATTGACCGAGTAGGCAGAGAGAGAGACAGAGCCAGAGCAGTCAGGCGAGTGTCAGTGATTGTCGCAAGTCTGCTTTCGGCGTAAGCCGAGCCGCAGGTAGACGAGGACTCAAGGGGTTTCGGCCGATTAATTGAATTACGCAATCCCTTGATTACCGAGCGTCCATTAGCGATTATTGTCCGCGGCCTCAAAAACGAGCGCGGAGAGGCGGATGCGTCGTCCGCCGGGGGAGGTCGATTGTGCGTCTGCCTGCCGGCTGACAAATAGGGAGTACAATACTTTGTTTGCCGTCGATCGAGCGTCAATATTGATTGAGAAAGCCGGCGATTTCGGCCTCTGAGGAAGATGTTGCTCACTAGTTGATAGAACACGTTTCCGGGGAAGTTCGAGCGCGCGATTATAGGTGCTGTAAAATTTTTCGTCCCGCTATATATTATTTAGTTTGGCGTTGAATCGTAAGCGTTTTCGGTGCTCGGATGCTGGATTAATCGCAACGCTTTCAATTTAAATGTAAATTTACAGTCGCCATTGATCAAAAACAAAGTGGACAAGCAAATAAAGTGTACAGTGCAAATAATTCCCGTTTTATCCGCGCAAGGCTCAAAAGCAATCACGGCTATGAGCGGAGTTTCATTTACCGAGTTTGCATTATCGAAAAACAAATCCTCCCCCAGCTAGTGGCCGACTTGATTTACGACCTCTCTCTCTTTCCAGTTATAATACATTTTCCAAATTCCCCCCCGAAAGTAATTGCCTTAATTTCCGAATCATCCCCCCTCCGCGTTAAAACAATTCTCGCGGCGCAACGGCGCGCGCGACCACCGATAAACGAACAGAAATCTCCGATTATCGATCCCGTAGAACGGCGCGTCAGCTCCGTGAGAATCTCTCTCGCTTCCCACGCGATTTTTCATCTCCGCCGGAGCAACTTAATCCGCGTCAAAGGTATATACATATATATAAAGGTAAGTCGCTCTCCATAATTCCGAAGTTTCTCCGCGGCGCCTCCCCCCCGCGGAAGGGGGCGAATAATTAACGGTCGACCGCAATTAAAACGGCTCCCTCGCGAACCTCATCAAAACTCTCGGCGCTGCTCCCTTTTTGACGAAAGAAGGCAGTCCCCCCCCCTCCCCTCCTTCGCGCTCGATAATTAATAACGGATAGTTGCGCAATTTATCGCATTGCGATGACGGGCCGGCACGTGATAGCCGCGGCGGCCGCTCGCCGCCGCAGTCAAGGTCTCGGGGAGTAAGCGACACGTGATGCGAAAAATCGAGCGCCGATTAAAAGCCAGGAGGAGTAGGCGATATGAATGGCGGCGGCGCACGTGGAGCCTGGACTCGCGCCAGTTTTCCGCAAGGATCGGCCTGTTTGCTTCGGGGATTAGTTCGGGTGATAAAGGCTTTTCGGGGGAGGGGGGCGGGGGAGTCGCGGAGTTTACGCGAGCGGCGAGGTGGCCTCGAAGAGGCTCTTTAACGGACGTTTACGCGTTTTAAGGAGTTTAATCGGATTCTCCGGGGTTGACGGGCTCGTTCGTTTGCTGTTAAACCGCTTTTATACGGGGTGTCGCGCGTTTTTAAAAGTGCCTTTTACGCCGATGGGAATCGCCGCGCTGATCATACTTTCAGTTTTACGTGCTGATTCTATAGGCTTCTTTTTTTATCCTTTCATTCAATCTTCCGTTACGCGAACTTTACGGCGATCCCCTGGAAGTCGGACTGATTCGTCGAAACTGCCGGTACTCACAACGTCGCGGCAAAGCTTTTTTACGGGCACGAAACCCTCCTAAACAGGTAACCGGATTACTACGAGGAAGTGGAAAAAAATCAAATACAGACGCCAATAACGTTCTTTCCATCGAAGCTCGTCAATTCCAACGGCTTCGCCATTAATCCTCGCGCGCAACGAAAGCAAAGTCGAAGCGAAAAGAAGGCATGCAGCGTACTTCAACTAACATCTCTAGATATTCACCTGGATTATCGAGTCTGGGTGAGCGCTGCATAGTCTTGGTCTCCTCGGCGATCCTCATGCCTGCGATCAGACAATTATTGCGCCTTCTCAGTCTGAACAGGCTCGCCAGGAAGGCGAGGCTCTTGCGCCTGAGCCGGTCGTACTTATTGTTGCCTCTGGGGCTCGTACCGCCGCCGCCGCCGCCAGGTCCGCCACCCCCGCCGCCGCCGCCGCCACCGCCGCTACCCGGCGACGGCACTTGTATCATCGTCGCGGGGGGAAATTTCGTCTATTGTGCGTGGCCTCGCGGGCGAGACGCCGAGTTTCATATGGGGTGCGCGAGGTGAGACGAAGTGTGTATGAGGCTGCTGGTCGAAGGAGCGAAATGAGTTTTTCTTTTTTTTAGATTTTCCCTTATTTTCAGGTGGGAGGTGACGGGTGCTGGTTGCTTAATTAGTAGGGGGACTTTTGTTTACAGCGGATTTATAAACTTTTATGCTTTTGCGCGTGAAATGAAAACATTACAATTGGATTCGTTAATGCCTTTAGAAGCTGTCGGCTCGTGTGAAGCAATTGAGCTTTTATGATAACAAACTTTAATAAACTGCTTTGCTACTTTGTAAAGAAATAACGCTATAAGCGCAATAATTAATACAATCAATAACGAGAGCAATAAGTCGATTCACACGGAACAATTAATCAATTTCCTTTGTTCGAATGCAAAGCATTCATTAAGAAAGTTTTCAATAAGTAAGTAATTAAAGAATAAAAACGAACGTAGTTTACGCGCTAATTGACATTTCAAACGACGCTTCACAGTACTAACAAGTATTTACAAATTTAGTTCACACGCCATCGGCGTCGTAAAATAACGGCAAAAATTCAATTTTAAAAAGTAAAACCCTGAACTAACTTCCTTTCACTGTTTAAGTTTAACGACTCTCGGTCATTTTCCAAGAAAACGTCCATTCAAACATTATCCTCGCGCTCCGGAGCAATTAATTTAAACTCTCAACGAGGCGGACCAACAATTTCGTAAATTCGTTCCACTTTCACAGAGAGAAGCACAACAAAAAGCGATACATATTCAAAAGAGTCGCCGTGAGCGCTGAAAGCGACGGAAAACGCGAAATTCCGACTCGATAATGGTGAAAGTTCCGGGCGCCTAATTCCGACTTCGACCTCATCTCCCGGTTCATTAAATACTTCGCTTTCCTCAGAAAACGCAGAACGAAACTCAAACCAAAACACAACTCACGCGGCGGCGCCTGGCCTTACATCTACCATCACCCCCCTGAACTTTCCCGTCACCTTCCACCCCGAGCCCTCCATTTACTCCCAGAACCGACAGATAAATAACAACACGCACCTACCGGGCAGCTCCTCGGAAGACCGGCGACTGACGGAGAGTGAGAGAGAGAGAGTGAGAGCTGGAGCAGCGCTTAGAGGCCGCCTCGCCGGCGCCGAGGCCCCTACTGGCGCAGGTGTCCCTCGCGCTGCCAGACCGGGGGTGGCCTTTTTTTCCTCCTCGGAGGCTCTCTCTCTCTCTCCCCCGGCTGCCCCCGCCACCCGAGCGGAGAGAGAGAGAGCTGCGCGCGTTGCGCTTAGGCCCGGTTCGCAATCGACGCCGAGCGCCCGCCGACGACGGACTGAATGGACGGCCGGGCTTTTCAATGGGCCGCGTATAGCGGGTTTCACTTCGATCGGGGGTTAGGGAGGCTTGGATGGCTTTTTCGAGGCGAGGATTCGGTGCAGCTTGGATTTAGCAGGGATTTGGAAAGGGGTTGTTGGGCTGTAAACTTGGATTTTTGAAAAGTTGTAAGCTCGCTTTTCTAATGAACAGTCGTAAATGTTCGAAGCGGCGGTAGTAAAATTAAATCGAATTAAAATTTAACTCTCGCGAGAATTTTGAGCTCGATATGTATAATGGATCAGTTCGAAACTTGGGTAATTTCGCTCCAGTTAACTCACTTCCCCGCAGTGCTTAAAATGCCCTAATCGTTGATTAGGAAACTTTAGAATTCCATCAAACTATTATTCTATTAAGCGCTAAAGGTCAGCACTATAGACTCCAAATTAAAATAAATAAACCCATTCCACTGAGGCCATCAAAATTCCATCAAAGTTAAATTACGAACTGCAACATAACTTCCACCTCCCTCATCAAAAAATCCTCACCACCCAAATTTCTGCCCTTCGATAACGCAATTTCAATCGCAGCCAATTTTTCCCCAATTACTGCAAAATGCGCTCAATGCACTTGTACAAATCTCCAGCGGCGAGAGCATAAATCCACCGTCGCCGGTCGGATCTCCTCCCGTGACTCATCCTCTTGTGGACTCCGCCTAAGCCGCACCCCCCCACCACTCCCGCAGCTCTCTCCTTCCTCCTCGCGCCGCAGGACTTTGCGCAGCTGCGAGGATCGAAACCTCCTCTCTCTGCCCGCGCAGCCTTCAAAGGACGAATTTACACACTGCGCGTACGCTGCGCGACACGATGACCGATTGGGACAGCGCGGCTCTCGACGGTTTATTTATTTACGCGGGCAAGTCGCCTGATTTAATGAATTCCTCGAAGCGCGACCAAGGCGATATGTATCGAGCGTTTCGATTCGACGTCGATGACGGGGAGACTTGGTTTGTCGTCAGGGAAGTTAAATTGGCTCGCGTTTTTAAATGGGAATGAAGTGTGTTAAAATGCGACGCGCGTTTTTTGCCCCAATCAAGGAGAGGCGGGAGGTCGGCTTTATTGATACCAGAAATCGGTCGATTACTACTCTAATATTCTCATTTAATAAACCGTTTTGTTTAACTTCAAAGCGATCGTTTTGTAATTGGATTTTTAACCCGTCGCTTTATCAATTCCTTCTTTTCTTAAAAATTTTTCAACTGCACAAGAATAAAAATCAGATGGTTTTTTTTTTTTTTTTTAAATTTAACGAGCCGGAAGAGCCGGAAGGAATTTCTGAATGGGAAATAGAGAAGCAGCCGAGTTACAGCTTTACGTTTAAGTAGTAAAAGGAGCGTCTACTCGGGCAGTGGAGTATACTTTATTTTAATGCGACAGGATTGCGATTGCCATTGACTCGATCCAATTTTCTTATGCATCAAACGGCCAAGTTTACCTTCGCCTTATCTCAGACTAAATTGAGCTGTCATAGATTTTTATGAATTTTTATTTATAGGATAAATGGAGAAAAAATAAATTTTACTCTAAATTATTACTTATACTAAATAGACATTTTTAAGGATATTAAAGGTTATTTTTACAAGGCAGAAAAACTGCGGAGGAGGAAAAGGTCCATGAATTTCAAGTTAATTGCAAAAAAGTTTTCTTGCTTATCCGGCTGCAAAATTAGTATAGTAATTTTAATCTTCTAATTAAAATTCGCAATTAGAGCGATAATTATCTTTCCGCCTTTTCTAAAAAAAAAATTCTTCTCCTTTTTATTAGTTAAAAACTGCATTAAATTTCCCTCCGGCGCAAAGTGTGTTCCCGCATTATCGACGCGGGAGGCAATTTCTCCCGTAAAATTTCGCTCCGCAAACAAGACGCGGGAAGTTCATTTTATTCGACGCAACTGGAACAAATAAATAAACGAACCCAATGTTTTTCTAGGTAAATTTCGTTCTATCGCCGTAATTTAGACTGCAAATACGCTGGCAGTTCGTTTTCCATTAATATTTAAAGCAGGCACTTAGCATCGAAATTACCTCTGCAACCTCGCCCGGAAACAATTCTAAAACAATGCTCCAAACGTCGATTTTAAAAATCCACGAAATTCCCATTCACTCGAGTCGAGTTTCATTTCTCTTTCTCTAAACTATATCAGCTCGCTCGCCGAAACTAAAGCGATCGGCAGCACTCGGCGTCAAAACTACAACTGCCCCCCTCGAAACAACCAGCCTCGTTACCAATAAAAATAAAGCGATATAACCCGAAGAAAACCGCTCGAAAGCACGCCGACTTCGGTCCGGATGCGTCTCGGAGGCGCGCGCTTGCTTTTTTATCGCTTTGATTCTCTTTTCTTTCCGACCCTCGTGACCTACTTAAACCCACCCCGGTGGTGTATAGTATATACGCACGCCGTCGCACTGCCGCGGGGGGGCGTCGTGCAGCGGCGCGTGCCGACGCGTGTACTGCTCTCTCGGACGTGCTCGGGGAAAAGTTGTGTCTCATTGTTCGCGCCGAGTTGATTAGGGAGCCTTTTTCGAATTTCTCCTCGAGGGGCCTTTCCGCGCGAGCTTTAATTGAATCCGAGGCGATTCGTGCGTGCTCGGTGATTCTTCGAAGGGATTTGAGCGTTTTTTTGGCGCTTTTTTTTTCTTTGGTGAATTTTGACATTGAAAGCGGGACTTTGCTTACGTGGATATACTTTAACCGTATTGTTCAACGTTATTTTTGTTAAAAAATTCGTTTGATTAACGCGTCGATAGAACGATTGCCAGGAGTAAAAGCGAAAACTTAATAAGCTCTATATAAATATATTTACGTAAAACTTGGCTCGAGCAGAGAGGGGTTACCTTAAAATAAATATTTTTAAACCGAGAGTAAAAATATTTAGTCTACCTGGAGTCTCGTTAGAGTTTAATTAGGAGCGTTAAGAGCGGTCGCTAAGTGGCGAACCACTGAACCTTGCACTTTACGTAATGCAGGTTTTGTGGATAATAGAAAATTGGTCTTGCAATTTGGGTGGGAAAATGTCTTCCTTTTTGTTGGCCCGTAGTATTTAAATTGTAGCTTAGGACGAGGAATTAATAATTTAGAGCATTTTCCGAAAAAATATTTGGGATTAATAACCAAATACTTTGTTTTATTTATTAAAAATATACTAAACTGAGGAGCGAAATTGTAAAGGTAAATAAGAAAGTGTAATTAAACGTTCAGAAAGGTCTTTGGAACAAAGTCGATGCTTATATTAATTAAATTCAGCCACTGTATTCATAAATTTGACCCTTTTTACCGTAATGTAACTTTTTCTTTGTGCTTAAGCTGATTCTATCCCTTTATCATGCTTAAATTTTAATTCACAAAAGGAGAGTCCTATAAGAGCTTAAGCTGTCTTTTCTTTCTCCGACGAAAATATAAGCCGTTCTAATTTCATTATGAAATTTTTAAACAGACTGTTTCTATAATGAAAAATCCGCTCATACAGTCTATATTCTTTAGTCATTTTTCATAAATATTAAAATAAATTATTTATAAAATTATTCATAAAAAAAACAATCGAATGCGACTAATAAAGTAACTCTTTTCTATACCATCAACATTTTCCTTAATAAAATCCGCAGTCAACCCAACCAACAACCGTAATCCGCGCCGAACCCTCCTCAACAAATTTCGCGCATCCTTATCTCCTTCCGAGCCATCTCTCCAGCATCCCTCAGCCGGAAGGGCGGCAGGTCGAATTCCTCGGCGTCTGGCCGATGTATTTATATATACGTCGGCTCGTTTCACTTTTCTCTCCTCCCTTATCTCGTTGGCGCTGTCTTTCTTCCTCGCTCGAAACGGGAGAGAGAGAGGCGATCGCGCGGCGGCGTGATTTCGCCCCTCGAGGCGGAAAATTCCGCGGATTAAGGCGGACGAATGTATAATGTATTATATCCTTTCGGGCGTCGCCCGCCGAGCGGAACGTCATTCTTCTCCCGGCGGGGACGAACGATATGTAATATGGATGCGCCGCTTATTCGTTCGATTTGGACGGGCGAAATTGAAAGATCGCTGATTCGGGGGGGACTTTTTTTTCACGGGCGGACGGCGGACGCGGAGGTGGAGTTTTGCGCGAAATTTATCTGAGAGAGGTGTGGAAATTCGGGCGTTCGGGGACGTGAAATTTGAATTCGTTGAATGCGAGATGATTCTATTTTCAATTCGTTAGGTTCTGCCGTTACCTGCGAGGCAAAAATAGAGATCAGAAATAATAGCCGGCTGTGGATGCAGTTTTACTTTTCGCTTGCGTTCATTTATTAAGTATTCGTTCGCAAGCGACAGACACATTGATAGAATAATTTTAGACACTTATTTTCGTTTATCAAGTTCATCTACTGGGCAAATACATAGTTATTGGTATTATTTTATCGTACGATCTTTGTTCAGTGTGTATTTTTAAGAAACGTTCCATTAAGCTTCTATGTCGAAAGCTGATATAAAGGTATATTACGGATATATAATAATAATTTAGCGATTTTTAAGTGGTATTTGCTTTAAAAATTATAAAGTCAAAGAACATTTTAATTGAAAACTCATCGTTGTGTAATTTTATTTATAGGTTCGTACTAAAGAATGGCAGTCAATTTATCAAATTTATCAAATTTTTCTGGTAGAAACTTGACCGATAAAACATCGCGTCGTTTTTAATTTAAAAATTGGCCGATTGCTCGTTAAAAAGCTCGCGAAAGCTTGCGCCGAAGATTCCGGCAAATTACCTTCCCAATCTAAAAACGGAACCGAAGCTTCAATCTCCAAGACCCAATTTCCCTAAACATCGCACATCAACGCCTCCGTCGCCGGGCTGAAAATCGAGCGGCAACAGCCCGGTAACGGCAAGAGACAATCCACCCAGCATCCGAACAGCAGCCGGCCGCCTCGAGGCAACGGCGGGCTGTCAGTAACGGGGTCACCTAATCTGCAAGCTCTCTCTCTCTCTCTCTCTGTCTCTCTCCGCTCGCCAATATAAAGTCGGGTGCTTCCTCGTCATCCCCTATTTACAGAGTGGCGCGCGCGTCGAAAGCCGCAAGCTCTCGCAATAGCCCCCAATCAGGCCCGGAAGCGTCTAAATTTCCGCTCGGCCTCGATTCGCGAGAAGGGAAGAATCCATTAGCGGCTCGCGTTTCGAAGACTGGGTATACGGTGGGTTTCTGCGCCGATAAGGGCGGTGTATTCTTACGAAAGGATCGCCTTGTGTGGGGGCGCGATCCGACGCCGTGTTTAGGACGTTAAAGGATATACGGGGGTATTAATAATTTTTTATTTTCGACGCGCTGCTAGGGTGGACTTGATTTTATTTCTGTTTTGTGGTAAAAATAATTGTGGTTAAATATAGCTCTCACTGTGAATTTCAAGTTTTATTTAGTTTTGATGTCGCTGATTTACGTTTTGCGTCTAACAGGGGGACGTTTTGTTAATAATGAATACAGATTTGTCGATAATACCCTACGTAAAACGATACTCTAAACGAATTTAATTGTGAAGATGTTCAATAATCGCTGCAGATCTAATATTGCGAAGCTTAATAGCGGGACACGCAAATATTTCATTGCACGCTTATGCTAGTGGAGCTTTTAATTAATAATTAACCCGGCCGGATCGTTTGTAAAATTAATATTTTATAACTCGATGTATACGGTACATAATGTAGGACGCAATGATAGGCGCCGTTAATTTTATCCCCTGATATTGAAATGCGTTTCCATATGTTTCATACGCAATTTCAGATACCCCTTTTCCTCCCGAGCTTTAATCAATTAAACATTTCTGCCTAGGGAATTTGGATAATTTACTTATAGAACGTCGATTGAACAGGAATATCGGCGAAAAATGAAAATAAAACCTATATACTATGGCTCTAAAAATTAAAATTTAACAAAACTTTCTCCAGTTATCGATTTTAAAATAAAAGTATACTCGATTGATTTTGTTAAAAAATTCCAACCCAATCTCTTAATAACAGCGAGCACCAAGCCCCCGCCGACTAGGCAAATATTTCTCTGATGCATATATACGCACTCTGCTCTCAACGAGATTGCCCGCGCGAAATACATAACGCTCCAGAAAAATAAAGCCCGAAAAAAAGACCCGCGGGGAGGGACATAATTTTTCGCGCCCGCCTTTCTCCCGGCGGCGCTCGAGAATCGATAGATATTATCTATAATTACGGCGGAGGCAAAAACCGATAAAGAGTCAACACTTGTCGGCGCGATTATCCGTTTCTGTACGGAATGAGAAAGTGCCACCCTACGACGGAACCGAACAAGCGGTCTTGTAGGAAAGTTACGCGGTCTTTTTTTTTTCGTTGGTGCAAACAAGAGTGTCAGAGGAGTTGCTGGGTAAATACAGGCTGTACTTGCTCCTTTTTTTGCCTTTCGAAAAATTGAAATTGTTTGATAGGGTGTACATTAATAGCGTTAGATGTTTCAACTTTGAATTTATTTCGGGCGGAAGAGCAATAGTCACAATTCTACATAGATGTAAATAATAGTTAATTGCTATTGTTACAGTTAATTAGAGTATATTCTATTAATCACAAGTACAATATCGATTATGCTTTACCTATATATAATTTATGCATATATACTATTATTTCAAATGACAAATTTAGCGTAATTAAATTTAATTGCACTATGATTACAAATCTCTTATCGCGAAATTACCATTTTTCGTTTGAAATAAATTTTAAATATTGTATTGTCACACAGTGATAAAGTGAATTAAGAATATCCACGTTGATATACAATCATCATTACTCATCGTTTTTAACGTAAATAATACGAACATTCTCATTCATCAGAGTTACACTGGAATAGAGTTTTTTTTCTTCGCTTCAACGTATAATACAGCGAAGATAAATGAAGTCCGTATTTTTAGAACGATTTTTAGGCGATTATGTCTTATTAAAATATACAGCCTATGAAACTCAACGCCTCGCGTCAGCATTAGCGAGCCGATAAATTAACGAGATTTAAGGCGCTTTGTACCCGAGGTTATTACCCCTAAAGATAACTATCTCCCACGAGCTTCGCGAAATACGAGGCCCTTCGCGCTTTAAAAAAAAAACGGCTCCGAGGCAGTTATTAACCGGAGATCCAAAGAGCGACTCGCGTCGCCTTTTGCTGAAAAAATTTGCACGTACGGGCTTTTTATTCAAAACGGCCCGCGTCTGTTTTTCGTTCCTTTTAGAAAGTGAAAAAAAAAAATAACCGAAGCTACACCGAGAATTCAAGGTTTACCCTCCTGGAACACTAACCTACAAAAATTCTATGCCGTATTTTAAAGCGGAGAGCACAAAAAAAACTTGACCCCTTTACCTCCGAGGGAAGTGAAGAAACGTGGGATATGGAGCGTCTATTCACGGAAGTTACGTCTGTACGTCTTGCAATTATTCTACTTGACCGATTACGATCTTTGATAGGTATATACAACAGGTATTACGCAACGTTTACCGACGTGCACTCGTTAATTTTATCTATCGCAACCTGCAGCCTCGGAACGTCGAACGGAAAATGTCTCTGCACGAGAGCTTTTTATTAGTTTATTTACTCCGCCGGTGCGGGCGGTCCATAAAACATCAAGCAAAAGAAGGAACAAGAGAAAAATGGAACATGAAAATTTAAATTGAGAAATGGCATTGGGAGCCGGGGAATTTCCGAGTGCATTCTCCCCCTCGGAAAAGTTTCTGTATTCCGCGGCGGTACGTTGATCTCTATAAATATTGTAGGTTAGTCCCGCGGGTCTGGGGAAAGGCTTTGTAATATCGTTGCACCTTTCTCGACGTTTCCGCTATCTCCCCGACTGTCTTCTGATAAAAGGAGCTTCTTTCGCCGCGCTTTTTTTAAATTTCGAGCGTAAGTATAAAAATGATGAAGGTGGAGAAAACACGAGAGATATAATGGACGATTATCGACGCCTATCGTTGCGTCGGCCTTATTGTTACGCCGAGCGGCGATTTCGAAAGTGTAGGTGGTAGTAGATGTTGTTTTTCACGTATTTTTATGATTGAAGCATAGAAATGTACTATTTTTAAAGTGAAGTTATCGACGGGGAAGCGCTGACAAATCAAAGGGCAACATCGACGATCATTAATCTTGATCTGACGAGGGAACGCGCTTGAAAATAGTGCTTTTTTTAACGAGATTGACGAGAATTCAATAATTTGGCAGCGATGCGCAGAGTAGAAGGCATAGACGTTTTTTTGGTGGGCGTTCAATCACTGAAACCTAAAAGTATTGTACCCAAATCTGAATAAAAAGCCACCGCTGTAAATTCTCGAACCCTTCTATCCCCTGTTCCCAAACAAAAACTATAACCCGACTCCCCCTCGAAATCTTTGGCAAGGGGTGAAAACAATCTACACCGCGTTCCCAGTGCGTCCGAGTCGTCGGCGTTGTCTCGCGTTCCCCGTAAGTCCGCGTGCACAGAAATCGCGCATACAAGGCAGGCCGTATCCGCGGCTGAAAAGGCCAGAGTGCCGGCCTCTCCCTCGTCCGCGGCGGGCATCGATCGGGCCGCGCCGCTCCTCCACACATAAACACGTCCCTCCCGGCGGCGGTGGCGGCGGCAGTGGCGGTTCAGGCGGTCCGCTCTCGTCCCCCAGAAGCTTCGCTGCAACGGCTACTCGCTCACTGGTATATATACACGCTGCTTATACTGACCTCAAGCTCCGGGAGACGGCATCCTCCCGTCTGGCGCGAGGACTCGGCTCGGTGTCGTTGTCTGTGTCGCAGGCGGTGGCGGAGACTCAGACGCGGCTGCATCCTTCGCGGACGAGCCCAGGACGGAGAGTGCGCGCGCTGCGCCGGCGGATCGCGGCTCTGCGCGCAACGCCGCGCCGCTCCCGCGAGCCGCGGGAGTAGTAGTGGGAGCTGCCGCGTGCGCGCCGGAGACGCACACCGGACCGAGGGTGGGGAAAGTGCACCTTTTTTCATCGGGAAGGTGAGGCGATTTTTTCGGGCACGTGCACCGATACCTTGGATGTACCTGCTTTCCGGGGAGGGGGGGACGAGTATAAAGATCGCGGATTCGAGCTGCCGGGAAGCCGAGTGGGTGGGTTAGTGGTAAGAGCCAAGTTCGGTCAGACTTTTCGGAGGGGAAGTGGAGATTTTGGACTTTGGTTTTTGGGGATTTTTAAAGATTCCGAGGGAATGGACGATCGATCAATGTGGAAGTCGGAAACTTTTGGAATGAAAACGCGTTCCGCGAGGCTTTTGGAGCGCGAAAGTAACATGTTCGAAGTTACTGCAATATCTCAAGAATATGAGAGAAACTTGGAAAAAGTCAAAGGCAGATTGGAAAAAGTCGAATTCATAGATAAATCAATAAAAAAGGCATAAAACATATATAGAAAATTCATATTCGGACGGCAAAGTACCGTGGATTTTTTCCATAAAATTTAAAAACTTTCAGACACTCGAAAGTTTTCTGTAAAAGTCTCTTTTTTCAAACGCCCAGTTCTTTTTTATTTTCACGTCTCTATCCGTCAGTCTGTAAAGACTTCTATTTGCAAAACCTCATCCCTTGCAAAATTATTTTTAACACACTCCGCTCACGGTATATCATTTTTACAAATTGTTCTCCACCCCTTTTGTACTCTCGTGAAAGGTTTTATTTTTTCCTCTTGCGCGTACATTTTGCTCAAACCTCGCCGTGCGGCAGAAAGGGTTGCGACCTCAATACTTTATTTATTATATTTTTCGACGAAAAAAAAAAGGGTCGTGGGTTCGTTTTTTTTTCAGATTTTAGGTCAATTTGAAAAAGATTGAAGATGTTGCAGGTGAATGGACTTTCAAATTAAATTTAATTAGTTTTAATTAGAGCTCGCTCTAATTCAAACTAATTTAGATTATATCAGAGGTGATTTTGAAATCGGATTAATTAATTAATCATGTCGCAAGGAAGAGCAGTAGAAGGATAGTAATAGTATTAAAAATCGAATTTAAATTAGAGAATAATTGCAGTGCCTTAGGTATATATTTTATAAATCGCTTTCCCAATTTTCCCTATAACTATTGATTTAGATGAAAGATAGAGTCTGTGACATACTTTTTGCTTATGTACACTTTCAGTTTTTAAATAACTTTTATATACTTTAGTTGTGAGTGACTCGACTTATTCGACTTTTTCTACTGTAGAAAATACGACCATTATCATTTATTTTAGTTTTAAATTTTCAAAAAGTTCTTCAATTTTCAAGATTTTAATATTCAGATTGTTTAAATTAATTTTTCTTTTCGAATAAGCTTGTAGCAGTTTAATCAATTTTTACAAATTGAATACTATAAAACCGTTCAATAGATTCATGTTTCATCGAACTTATACCTGCTAATTCTGAGTCGGTTTAAAACAAATATAATTTTTTTAAATCAAAATTTACATATTTAATATATAAATTTTTTTAAACTAATGAGAAATGTTATATTGTCTGCAACTTGAAAGAAAGCAGTTCATTCGTTACAACAGACAATTTTTTCATATTCCTTGCATCGTTGTTTTTCAAATTTTTTCATAAACTGCGAGTACTAACGACTTTCTAGCTTTGCGTTTTCGCCTCATTAAACTTGAAAGTTAAAATATTTTAAATTTGAATTCAAACAAAATGCGCCTCATTCATAACGATTCAAAAGATTTTCAAGAAGGACTTTTTAGCTTTATATAAATTGAAAACGCTAAGCTTTATGGAAGTAATTTCAGTTTCAATAAATAATGTAATCGCAGGCCGTAAAAAGAACTTACTCATCTAATAATAAATCATGACGTTTCTAGTCTATAATAGACTATTCTTCCAATTTTAGTAAGTAAAGCGCCTTTATCTAACCTTTATAGTAACTTTAGCCAAATTTATTAATAATTTATCCTGCCATTGATTTTTTCTTTATCTCTCAAGAGACCTACTCATGCCTGAAAACATTCAACGTTAATAACTGGGAACGTCAGAATTTTGTTCAGACATTCTGGCAACATAAACCCTCTTTTTAACAACGTAGGAGGTGCCATTTGCAAAAAAAAACCGTAGTAACGAACGACTCGAGTTTCGCTCTCCAGATATTGTTGTCTATTATTCCGAGGAAAATCCCGCCGCGAACATCAATATTGCATGATAAGAGTAAATTCCCTCCGAGGTATTATATTTAACTTAGTAACGAACGTGTCCGAAGAAGTATATCAGATCTAATCGACGAAGACGCGCCTGAGTTTCATATCGATTCATTAATTATCTCCAACTGTCAAAAATATCACACGTCGCATTTCTGTTAGAAACCTGAATCTATGTAATATTCAGCGGTTATCTTTATTCGTGTGAAATTATGTGGTTAATTCTTTGAAAATTTATTTTATGGATGAAACAATTTTGTGGGAAAAATTTGAAATACTTTTTTACAATAATAATTAAAATTTATTCGTAAACATTTTAACTACTGCTTGGTTATTTATCACTCAATGAATACAATTATGTGTACAATTTCAAAATACTGACCATTCAATCGTTAACAATGTCAATATTAAGCATTCCCCTAAATCCTATTACCTACCTTTCCCGAAATTCGCCCTCAACGAACGCGAGTCGATAAACCGCTCCAAATAAACCCCCTGCACCCGGCGTCATCCTCGCACGTCTGGCCCTCGTCGCGGCTACCGAAAACGAGAGCCTGAAAATTTAACTCCACCTCGAGCCCTGCAGGAAAGAAGCGAAGCAGCCCGCCTGCATCGATCGGCGCTTTTAATGAATGGACGCCGCGCGCCGCGGAAAATAGTATACGCGACCGTCGAGGTCGCGGATCGGTGCCCGATCAATTCTAACCTTCGCCGTCGCCGCTGCCGCTGCTTCGCGGACATTAGGGACGTTGCACTTGTTGATCGTCGCGCGAACTTGTTGCGAGAAACGCCAGCCGTTCGACACTCAGCTCTCTCTCTCTCTCTCTCGATGCGGGTGCCGCGATGATCGGCTCCCCGAGGCCTTTGTTGAGAAACACAAAGGACCCAGTTTCGGGAGTAAGAGGGCGGCTGCGATATTCGCCGATTGGCCTCTTTGCACGTTTCGCGGAAATTCGAGAGAGAGAGAGAGCGGCTTTGAGCGGGGTTAGAGGCGAGCTATATATTTTGCTGGATCGGAAGAAGGTTGGAGTTGAATTGAAATGCTCGAGCGAAGAAAGTTAAAATTGGAATATATTCGAGACCTTTGTTAAATTTCATTTTGAATGACATCGCAATTATACGTTTGAAAGATATATATTTTATTTTTATCGTAACAAAATTGTCACGCTATAATATTGAACCGTTAAATACTCAGTTCGTGTGCGCTAAAACTAATTTGCCTTTCGTTTGTGTTTCAGTCTTACTTCAACGAGTAAATTTCATCGTCAAAGGGTATACCGGAAGCATCCTTCGAAGAAAAGCAAATATGTCGATTTCTAATTAAGCGCGAGAGGTATAAATCCACGTCCGGCTTAATTATTTCCGCGCAAACAAGCCCGAGTTTTCTGTGGGGCAAGACGGATGCATTTTCGCGCGTCGAAGCTTACACCGTCGTCCGAAAATAATTAAGCCCCAAGAAGATTTATCCTCCGTGTAATTAGAGGGCAGACACACATTGCGGCCGGCGAAAAATGCGCGCGAGTTTTTCTCTACGAAAAAACGGAGTTCGACGCTCGACGGGTGTTGGAGAATTACTACCAATGAAGCATTGTTGCTTCGGCGGCGAAGATTGATGCTGCTTCGGCTTCCATTAACGGAAAAGGTTGTACTCCGAGCTGGAGCTGTTGTTTGTTTAGTTTTTCTTGAAACTGTGGCGTTGCAAAAATTCGTTTACGCGATTTTGCTCTCAAGGAGTGTAGAAGTGGTAATTTTGTAAAAGCGTAATTTTTCGTTAAGATAAAAAAGATGTTTTTCCCTTGACAGAGACCTTCGTAAAAATATATTGCAACACTTCTACCATAAATTTTACTCAAAGTATTGGAAATGTAAGTAGTGGATTGAATTCTGTTATTTTTAATCTTTTTATTTTTTCACATTATTTTTGAAGCTCAAAATTTATTGTTTTGTAACATAATATTTATGCTAATTTAATAAAAAAAAACTTATTGCTCGTCTCTAATGCCCAATTTGCCGACAATTATAACTTTTTGAAGAAAGTTGCGGCTGTTTATCGAAATATATCATGATTTACTTCATTACGCAACTTTTAAAGAGCAGTATTTATGGCGGAAGTACGACAAAGTTCAGGTTATATCCTCTTTTTGAAGGAAAATAAACCCTTCAATTTAGCTGCGTTATTGAAAGTCGAAAGTAGTAAAAAGCTAATAAAGTAAACGGTAAAGCTCTATCACGAAAATCTAACGAATAAAGGAGAGTTCGCTGACCTTGGAGAAGGGATGTTGAAGCTTTCAATGCTTGCCGTCGATACAGTTATAAAAACGCAGAATAATATTTGATTAATCTTTTTTTTTGCTGTACAAATATCATAAAGAGTTACCTTCAATATATAAAAGTTTTCTTTTTAAAGCCTGGGATACCTTTTTATTTAACAAACATCATATCGTGTTTTTGGTAAAGAATTTTTAACAATACTAGTCTAGAAATAGGCAAGTAGAATTGGGCTTGAATGTCTTTGTCAAGGTCTTCATCATCTTAAGGCCTTTAAAAGGTTGCTTTAATCATCATACATCAGAAAATATGAATGAGCCTTCGTGCTTTAAATTAAAGATGCTTTTTTTACAAATTAATAAATACAGCATTAATTACCTTTTTTTTATGTTTATTGCGTCTGGATACTAATTTTTAATAACTCGCAACTCGCTTGAAAAGCAACTTTCCGTCGCAAACTCATAGGACTTTTAATACCCGCAGAAAACACGACTACCCGGAAGCTTCCCAAAGTACACATTGGTCGCGAGAGTCTTTGCAAAAAAGCAGGCGGAAGTCGCGCGATTCATTTTTACCGACCGAAATGAAAAAGCGTTCGATTCCGAAGCTTCATCCGACTTTTTTTTTGCCCCGGCATCCCTTTCATTACTCGGCGCGACTCGCAATTCCGACGCCGCAATTTCCCGCGATATTATCGGCCGCTTGTGCACATATAAGGAAGAAAAAATCGAACGCTTCTCTCTTTTTTTTTGCCGAAGCGACACGCTTTCGCTTTGTATTTTTAGATGAGCCGCGCCGCAATATTTTTATTGCGAGAACACATCGAAGATAGACGGAAAGCGTGATTGCGAGGCGTCGGGGAAACGCGTCCGGGTAATTGAAAGAGCGGAATATTCATGGTGGCAAGGCTGTTTTGATAATTTATTCGGTTTGCTGGGAATGGATGTGTATAGTGACGGAAAATTGATTGGATTTATGTTGAAAACTTTGTTAGTGGTACGATGTTAGTTAAGTTGTTGATGTTGGAATATAAAGTAGAAATTTCAAAGTGCAGTATTCAGATTTATAAAATTTTATGATGACTTAATAATGTATACAAGTGAGTGAATAAAAACCTTTACTTTAGTATAAAAATATTTTTAAAGTTCAAAAAATTTTATTTATTAAATAATTATAGTTAGTCGAATCAGATATTTTAGTCACGGTAATAATGACTTTGGTGTAAAACCAATTTATTCTTACTTTCATTAAGTGTTTCTTTTAGATACAGAGTAAAATAAAAAGAAAGTATCTCGTAACGAGGGAAGTTTAAAATGTAAGAGCTTGCTTGCAATTAAAAGTTACGCAAAAAGGAAATAAGTTCTAAAGAAAGAAGTTTCCGTTATAAGTATTTTAAGACTGAATTACTATAGGATTTATTCTTGTTAAATAAGAATACTAAGATATAGATTAAAGAAGTTTTGAATTTCTTTATCAATTTTCATTATGAGCTTTTTATCATAAAATTTTATTACGTTGCTGTTTATTCCAAACTATTCAAAAATTTCAAAAAAGAAAATATCGTAATGCCTAAATAAAGCTTAAATATTGCATTTTTGTACATAGAATTTAACTAGATTAAATTAATAAATATAAAACAGTATTTTAGATGCTTGATTTAAAATTTGGTTTCAAATTTAAATAAAGAAAATGGTTTTGGTTATAATAAGACTAAAAAAACAAAGTTGATGATAGAAAATAGACGAGAATAAAAGGAAAGACAAACTGATTTTGTTTTTAGAAAGATTTATAATATATATGCGATGCATTTTGTGTCGTACATTTTCGCAATTGTTTATTTCATTTGGTCGCAGTATACAGTCAACCTTTTAATTTAAAAAAAAAGAACGTGATGAACACTTGGCTCGAATGTTGCATCTGCATTTAAAAAAAAAACAAAAAAAAGGAAATACATTTCACTTTTGCGTGACGCAAGATTGAACAATGAGAAACTTTTCCGACATTCACTTATACTTTTCCTCCTTAACGTCTCGAACTTATTCTCGTTTTACGCTCGAAGAAAAAAAGCGACTAATGGCTAGTTTTTAGCTTTGTGTCGTTCTTTTCGTGATGACTCCACGCGGAAAGCCAAAGAGAAACGGAAATAAACCATCGAACTTTCTTGCTACTTCCTTCGTTCGCTTTCTTCCTCTTCGTTTTGCGTGAAAACGAGTACACAGCTATGGGTTATCGATATGTTAATCTAGAAAAGCTACGTTCCTTTCTTTCTCTATCACTCTCACTCTCTTTTCCTCTCTTACTCTCTTTCGTATAAACAGAGCGCGAACATCAAAACATCCTCCTTTAATTATGCATACAAATTCATAATTAATATACATATAATATATATTTATATCAATATAAAACATTTGAAAAATCACAGTTACGTAAAAACATTTTTTCCTTCGTCGACGCGCCACCGTCTTTCAACGTGCGACTTTTCTCTTGGTTTCTATGGTTTTACCTATGCATTTCATGGTGTATGTATCAACTTTTTTAATTCTTGGAGTTATTATTCAATTTCTCTTCGAGAAACTACAGCTTTGCTTCGTTCATGAAATATTTTGTTCAATCGTCTCAAGCGTATTATGTTTTTCAAAATTCAACAAAAATTGTTTTGCTTCGAGTCTTTCGACTTGCGCGTTGAAAAAATTTTAAAATATCTTCTTACCAAGTATTATCATCGATGTAAAATTTAGTAGAATGAATTATTTTTGAAGGTGACGTAGTGTAGTTTGAAAAATTTTTATCTGTCTAAAAGTCATTATTACTAAATAAAAAACGCCTCCGCCAGTTGGCAATAATAACAATAATATAACGGTTAAACTAACTAAACGAAAACTTTATAAAACCTTAGAACTTTGAGCATACGAATTTTTCTGCTTATTTTACAACTAATTTAAATTCAGTATACCTTAACAGGAAAATTACAATCAATTATTAACATAAAAATAAATTATTTCTCAATCAAAAGTTATGCAATCCATTCTTTAATTACGAAATTTTGTATTTATGTAAAAATTATAATTAATATCGACATCGCTGGTAGAGAAACATTACTTTACGTCACCTTACAAAATTCGCAGTGTTTCTTTCACTTTTTGTAGTAAAGTACAATATCTCTTAAATAAGAAAATAAAATTAATCGAAGATTTTTTTTTCTAAATCTTAATTTATGCTTACATCGAAGACAGATTTTTAGCATAGAGCTACATCTATCAAGAGAAGCGTTCTTAGATAGAAATAATATTTTTCTTGTTTCTCGTCTAGGCGACAACGAAACTTTCTACGAGATTAGAACGGTAAATTTTTACTAAATTCCCTCTACAATATATGTTTAATAAATTGCAAAGTGGCAGTGTCTTATTTCTGACGCAATTCATTCGAGAAATGGAAAGTAAGACATTTATTCGTTTCTTGCCTTCGAGTTACATTGAAGATGCTGTTCAGTGAAGCTTGAATTTACGCAGTGTTACTTGATTATAGCTAAATAAATAAAGTATCGAAAACAAGCACGTATCACCTAACAGCATCTAAAAAGAGTAGCTATCGAATTCTTATCTCAGTTACTTTTTTTGCGATTCTTTCTTTTTCATTTTTTGTGTCGACGATTATTGACTTTTTTAACTAAGCATTTTCACCTCGCTCACATCACATACATCGATTATTTTCACACAGTATATGCACCATGTTTCATGTCCTTTGAAAATTCGTACGTCGTGGGAAAAATATATATGCAGGAAACTTACGCAGCAAAAAAACGCTCCTTCGTAGGCTTTGCTTTGTCTCTAGTTTCAGCTTTGTCACTGCAAATTATAGCAGTATAAACTTAGATTAAAACGATGGAGTATTAGAGAAAAATTTCATAACTTATTTGCAAGGAAATTAACTAGAGCATACTTTTAAAGAAAAACATTATAAACTTAAATTTCTTTTTAGAGAATATACAATCAAGTAATAGCTATATTTACAAATATCTCGTACTAAAAAATTATTCAAGTATCGCTTTTTATCCACAAGAGCTACTAATTGTAGCCGAATAATTTGTCTTTTATTTTTAAAAAATATTCTTATGATACTCGTTCTACTTCTCAACAAAATAAGCCTTTTAAAGTTTAACTATAATAAACTAAAATTAAAAAGTAAAATTTTTCTCTAGTCACGAATCCAACGTGCCATTTTATGATCGAAATATTATACGCTACCTTGGGAATTACAAAGGACGTCTTTCTCCTCGATGAGGAGTTACACTGACTTGTGCAATATTATGTGCGTGTTGAAGCGATAAAAGGCGTGATTAGACCATGTCCGATAAAACGTCGATCGTGTCAAAGCTCTATTATTTTTAGGTTTGTAATGGTATTGTTCTCGACATTGTTAAGAAATTGTTAACAAGTTCTAGATAATTAATTCATTTTACAAAATAAAATAAATACATATATAAAAAATAAAATGCAGATGATTTTGAAAATAACCTGCATTTAATAATAAATTGCATTTACGAAGAACTCAAAGTAGTTAAAAAAACTATTAACCTAAAAAAACTATTGACCTATTCTATTTAATACAAATTTAAGGTACTGTTTACCTACAAAAATTAAAATTTTTTTCAATGTTATTCTATAAATTAAAAATGATCTACTTGAGCTGCGACGTTCAATAAAAAAAGGTAATAAATGCTCGCGGATTTGCTTTGTAAGTCCGACAGACTTTTCTTATTTATAGTTAGATTATATATCACAGTAGTTTCTGCGAGCTGTGTTGCACAAGTTGCCAAAGTGGAACAAAAAGCGAATATTTCGGTTTAGACATGTTGGATTCTTCCATCGTTTTTTTTACTCTAAACGCAATAGCATTCATAGCAAAAAGAACACTTTATTACTTTCTCCTGTCGAAATATGTTAATATTCGGCAGGGGAAATAATAAGAATGTGCAAAAGATAAAACAATTTTAATCAAGCTAAATTACACATTCTTAAATCATTTTTTACCGTTGCATTAAATTAAATTATCTCCTATTTTAAAAAGTTACGTATTCACAGAATACTCGCTTTGCTCTGTTTAAACAAAAAAATAAAAGATATCTACGTGAAAAATAGTTCAATTATCTTTAAAAACAAATTTTGTATCAATAATAATCCTCGTAAATCGATCGAAACAGAGCTAAGCAGTATTCCTCAACGAGCGAATTTCTCATTCAAAAGCAAAGATAAACGCTGCGAGAGTAACTAAAAAAATCTCATCTCGGACCTAAAAGACTTTCGCATCAAAGTCACCGGTTCGTTTGCGATTTCTTATCCTTTTACACACACATCGCACCGACGTAGAGTAAATCATAACCGCGTATTTACACAATACTCGTCTTCGTATTTTACACTAAGCAATTCCGAAATCGCCTCCTCCGTCTTCTTTTTTTTCTAGGAGAGAACGTTGACTTCGCGCGGCGAGCCGCAGACGTCGAGGACGCTGCCCGTGGAATTCGGGGCTACCTGGCTGCGCGCCTCGCTTTGGGCCTGACGGATGGCCTCCTTGTATGGGCCCTTCTTCTTTTTGTTGTATCGTGTCTGAAATCAGAGGAGGGTTTGAGTTTTTAGATTTTGCGGAATGCCTGGATGCTTTTTACTCGGCATTATTTTAGCTGCAGTAATTCTTAATTTTAGAGTAAGACCGTAATTGTTTTTTCAAATAAATTACCAGGCGACTAAATACTTTCGCTGGGGAATGAATTGTAAACGAAATGAAGAAAAGAATTCAGTGACGTATTGCTTTATCGTGTAAGGTAACGATATTGGAGAGTTGGTATGCGAAGAATGTCGATAATCACCTTAAATGTTTCGAGGAATGGACTTAGTTGATCGCAGGACATAAGCGAGCTCGTCGACGAACCATACCAGGCTACGTGTGCTTGGGGTCCCGACGTTCCATCTTCTTTATTGGAGTCTGTTATACTTAATACCTGAAATTTCAAATAAATCATTTTACTATATTGTCAGTCGCGCATACGTCTTTACTTTTAGAACTTTTACTTTTAGAAAGTAAGAAACGCTTGACTCTATTCATCAGATAATACAGTATAAAAGCTATTTATACTGTGTCTATATTTAGTTTGGACACTTTCTAATATATTTACTTTATTTTTAGAGGCAATTTATTTTTGTTATTCAAATTGGGCTAATTTAATAACTAAAATTTCTTAAAACTTTAAGAAGCAAGCTATACGTTTATACAACTATTATTAACACAGTGCAACTGTTAGCAATTGATAATTCAACTAAATGCACAAATGAGAATTTTGGTAAATAGAATCCAGTCTGCTATCCTGAGCCTCTCCTCACCTTCGCCGGCCACCAAGGAAACCCGTGCACCTTGCCCCAGACAACGTCCCCCACGTCCATCCTCTTCCCGCTGGCGCTCAAGCAGTGCTCAACGGGCGCGGCCGCGGCGGCCAGTCTCATGACCAGCGGATGCTCGGGAGGCGGGAAGTCCGGCGCGGTCTCGCCAGCGACGCCCGCTGCGGTTCTCGCCTCCTCGTCCTCCTCCTCCTCCTCCTCGTCGTCGCTGGTCTTGCAGCCCGACGAGGCGTTGCTCACCGGGTAGCTGTCGCAGCGAGCCGCGTAAGCGTTCGTGTTCAGTCTCTTGAGGGATATCGAGAGCTTCTGCTTGAGGCACTGCTCCTTTATGGCCGTGTAAGCCGAGGCGGCTTGAGCGACGCTCGCCGCCGCAGGCACCGATTGGTCGACGATCGCGGGGACCGCCGCCGAGTGCTCCAGGCCCAGGCAGTCCAGCTGCTGGGTCGCCGGGGCTTGGCTCTTGTGCTTGCGCTCTTCCTTGTGCTTCTTCTTGTGCTTGACCTTGTGCTTGCGACGGTGATGCAGGATCTTGTCGAAATTTGGATTGTACCTGGAGTTCGTCGAGAGATTTAGTTATCGACAGGTCTACTTTACCGACCGCGCGGCAACTGCATTGATTTGTAAGCTCGTCTAACCTGGGCGAACCGTTGCAGGGCGATCTTGCCGGCGAGACGGCTTCGTACATTTTTCTGAGCGCCTTCTTTTTCGCCTTTTTCAGTGCTTTCTTGGCTGCTTTAGCGCTCGCCGTTTCCGCCTCCTTTACGAGGTGGCTCTGTTTCTGAGGATCGACTTGCTCCTGACTGTCCTCGTCGCCGTTGCACGGACGCCGATGGTAATCGATAAACGTGCCGGTCTCGTATTTCTTTGGAAGTTCCAGCGGATCCCTGTCCGTCTCCGTTTGCGCTTCCTCGTTGTCCGTGTCCACGTCCCTGCCTAAAAACCACAGAGATTACTCGTCAAAAAGGCAGGCTCAAAGCACAAGCCGCGAACAGAAACGATTTTCCAATCGTACCTGGATACGGCAGCTGAATCTTCGGGGGGATCTTGAGTACAGTGCCTTCGCCCTGGGCGCCGAACGATATCTTAATGACCGGCGTCGTCGGCGAGACCGTCGTCGTCGCCGCCGACGACGTTCTCGCCGGATCCTCGAACACGGACTCGTCCCACAGGTCCTCCATCAGGCCTATCGAGCGCTTCTTACGCTGCACCCGTAACGTCCGACCGCCACCTGAAAGGGGGGTGGGGAACGGATCGATCAGTGGATTTCCGCTTTCGCGACTCGAGAGAGCAGCTGTATAGCCACACTAATCCCCGTACCTTTGACCGTCGAGTCGGCGGCCGCGAGGGTCTTCTTGTCGTCCTCGTCCGGTATTTTGGCGCTCTCGACGGACGAGCTGCTGTTGCGTCGGGGCGTGGCGCAGTAGGCCTGGGTCGGATTGCTGTCGAGCTCGATCGGCTCCGGCCTCGAGATCGCGTTCATCGGCCGGTTCTCGACCTCTTCCTCCTGCTCGAGATCCTCCTCGTCGCGGCCGTTCCAGTAGGCGCTGCGCACTTGCTCCGCCAATTTGATGCACGACTTCACCGAACCTGTGTGCAGTGTTTCGAGAGGAGCGTTACTCGATTTGATTGAGAGTTGAGAGCGTTGGGGGGAGAGGTGGATTTTATTTGCGATTGCTGCTTTAGCTTCGGTGAGAAGTCGAATTATTTTGGAAGGCTTAGCAGAATCATCGTATTTGATTGTTTATTTAGAATGAAACTCGGCAAAATTGGAAATAGAATATAGCTTTAGCGTAAATATTTCATGTTGTTTGGTTTACTTATAAAATAAATATATTCCCGTTGCCGTTCAATGTAACAGCACATCTTCATCAAAATACGTTAATATCGAAATATTCAACAATAAATCCGACATCTACATTACCGACCTCCCTCGGTCGGTAAAACAGAGGCTCTCTCACCTGAATTCTGCATGGCACTGCCGATCTCCGACGGCCTGAGCCTGGGGATCTTGGGAATAAGCGTGGAATTGAACTCGTTCGCGCAGGTCGGCGGCTCGGACTGGCTCGAGGAGGTCGTCTTCGAGGAGGAGCTCTCGTCCGACTGGTCGCCGACGACGTTCTGCTGCAGCCTCTGGCTCCTCGTGTTCTGCTGCTGCGGCTGCGGCTGCTGCTGTTGCTGCTGCTGCTGCTGGGAATTGCAGCGGCGGTCGCTCCGCCGAGTCGGCTGCTCCGTCTGGCTCTGCTCCTCGTGTTTGCGCTTGCGACCGACGTTCTCGCTGTTCTCGTTGCAGATCGAGCGGCATTTGCTGCAGAGTACCTGTGCGGGCGTGCGGACAATCGACCTGTCAGTAAGTCTATATTGGCGGTTTCGCGGGACGGGAATTGGACGTTTCGTGGGTCGGTGTATGAATAATCGATAGGTTCTACGTACTCGGCTAATACGAAACCTCAAAACGTGACTCTAAATAGAACTGTTTCAGAAAACGTTTACTGCTTCTTGCAATTATTTACCGCGAGACTTTGTTTTCCGATCGGCGGGGTAAGTTGAAAAATAAAATTACAGCAGCCGGGATGTCTCACCTGTCGCGGTCTCAGTCGAACGGTCGGTCGTGCGCCCTTGTTCCTCGCCGGATTGTTAACGCTGCGCCTCAGGTCCGGCTTGAGCGCGCCCTGCTTCTTCTCTTGGAAGTAGCTGAAGCGCGCGGCGATCGTCGCGAGCTTGTCGTCGTCCGGGTCCTTGACCGGCTCCGGGGGCTGGACACCGCACGGCAGTCCTCTGTAAGAGTAGCAACTACTCTCAGGATGATTCATTTTTAAACAAAATTTTCAAATCGTATTATGAATTATGATTATGAGAATGGCAAGATGATGTGTATGAGTCTGGGTGTGTTCTCGGGGTGATTTAAAAATGACTGGCGATGGATTTTTGTTTGAGAAGACTCGCAATTGCGTTATCGAGTGCTTCGACCTCCGACAATTAACCGGAATGATCTTGCGGAATAAAGTCGTAGCTTCCAGCTCTAAACAATCCTCCTCCCGCCTCCGATATTCCTTCTCCCGACGAAAAAATCGCACCGAGCTCACAATCGGCGCTTCCTCGCTGAAAACGAGCAATTTCCTCGAGCGGCAGGCAGTCCGTCTATACGCACAGTTCTTTCTGGAATTCGGCTCGAAATTTCCCTGCCCGATTCGCGATAAATCATCCGGATCGCGCGGCGCCGTGCGGCGTTGTATACACAGCGGGGGCCATCGGGGTTCCTGGGTAAATCGTCGTCTTGGCAACGACGACGACGACGGCTGCGTTGCATCCGCCCGCGGGGGAGGAAGGAGGAGGAGTGAGAGAGAGAGACGAGCCGACGGCCGACGGAAGTGGACGGGAAGAAAACGAGTGGACGCTTTTCAAGTTTTTCCCCGGGATGTATAATCGATATGAGGAATTGGACAAGTTACGAAGGGCGTGAGGATTGACGTCTCGTTTATTCTTTTGCAACTTGGTTTTTCTGATGTAGATATATACGCTTAATGCTTTTTGCCGGAAAGGGAGAAGCGATTTTCTCTGAAAAAAAACTGCGGTTCGTCGGTGGATCGTATCGCTTGGAGTACCGGAAACAAAGGACCTTTTCTCATTCGTATATATCTGTAAATCGCGATCTCGTTGCTCGGAGTGTATCAAGCTCGTGCTTGGTATATATTTTGCGCTAGAAACTAAAAGAACCAACCTCGGCTTCGCAACGGCCGAATTACGCCGAGCAATAATACTCCCAAATGAGTTTTCTTATCGCCCTTAAATCCCAAGCATCGAGCCGTCAATTTTCAGATCTTTATCAACGTATACCCTCCCCGCCCGCGACCTTCGCTTCCACCACCCCGCCGCATTTAGAGAAATGCATCAAAAAGACCGATTCGTGACGTCCTCGTCACCGCTGCACTTCAACCCAACACCTATCGGCCAATAATCCCCAAGAAAAAAGAGGTACCCCGGTAGCCTCGGGGTGCTCCGTCCGGCGAGCGATCGCGCCCCTTTAACCTGCTCGCTCGCGCAGCCGCCTGCGTATATACGTGTACGTGTGCAATCCATCATCCAGGTACAGGAGCGGGTGGGGGGAGGGAGGGACGCCTACTTCATTGGACATCACGCTCAACCGGGTACACTTGCAACTATCCGTGCTCGCGCGCCGCGCGCGGGGCTGCTCTCTCCGCACACGACGTATTGATTCAAGCTCCTGCCTCTCGCGCGGAGGGCTGAATTTTCCGAGAGCTAGATAAATAGCCGAGGGAGGAAGATGCTGCCCGATGTCTGCGGGAGGAGGTGGAGGAGGAGGCGAGCGGGGAGGGAGTTAAAGAGCGTAATTAGGAGAGAGGATGATGTTCGACTTCTTGATTGCGGAAGACGCTGGAGGGAGATTATTGCTTTTCTCGGGCAGATTTTTTGGGTTTACGAGTGGACGGCTTTTGGGAGAGGTGGGGTTTGTATAATTTAATTAATTGAGCGATTGTCTTTGAGCGAAAATATTGACATTGCAATAAGTAGCTGCTTCTTCGGCAAGATTCGAGCTCAAACGGAGGCTCGCGCCGTAAACTTGAATTCGCGAATGCTCGAAAATTATTTTCCACGCGTCTTCGGAAGCATATTCTCGCGCAACGCATTGCGCAAGAGCCTAAATAAAGCCCGATCCTTTGACGTCGCCCAACCGACGTTCGCGGAATGAACGAGCGGCCGTTCGAAATGAAACATCCGCGATATTAATCCAGTTATCTCCCAATGCTCGCACGATCCATTATCAACGGGCGAGCAATTCTTATCGTATACTGTCCGCAGCTGACACTTTTCGAGCTCTCGGATCGTATCATTCTCGATGTATAATTGGGCGCCGGGAGAAAAATTCTCTAATAAACTGCATCGTTAAAGCCGAACGCGCGGCTTCGCAGCTGCTCCGTTGGGCAAGAAACCGCACCGGATTGTATAAAACTATTACAGGCGCTTTTCCTCCGCGCAATCGATCGAGCCAATTGACCGAGAGCAGCGCTCGCAATTAGTTCCTCGGCGATTTTCGACGTCCAAATTGCCCGGATGCACACAAAAAGGCAGCGCTCCTCGTCGCTCGAAAGTAACGCGAACGCGACGCGACGCACGACTCCTCCGCCATTTTGAAATAGCATTGCTCGAGGAGCAGCGGCGACTTGGCGCATTGTGTATACCTGCGACCGATGCTCGCAATCTACAAATCCGAAAATCATCGGCCCTCGAAACTCTAGACCCGCACGCACCTTTCTCGGTCGGTTCGCTTTTTTTCTACAGACGCGCTGCTGTTGCCGCTGCTCCCCGGCGAAGTTTCGGTGTAACCGCGCGGCGGATTTTTTTTTTGTGCCGGGAAAAAATTCCGCTATCCGATGGCTCTCGCTCGGGGATTTACGCGTATTCCGCACGAAATGGAATACGCGCTTTCCCGCAGCTGCGGGACTTTTTTTTTTCTCTGGCCCGGCGTGATAGCTCGAGCGTTGGGTATCGGGCGGCGATGCGAAAATATTTTTTATCAATTCGAAGATCAAACGAAACGGAGGGGATCGGCTTCGGTTTTTTGTGAAAAAATATTCCGAATAACCCGCATTGCCAGAATTTAATAAAATGATTCGCGGTTTACGGTTTGCGAGCGAATCCGATGAAAGAGTTTAAGCAAAACTCTGCCCCGCATTAAACCACCTTGAACGACAGACCTCTCTCGTTCTCTGCGTTCCCCAAGCAGCATCGCGCGCAGCTTCATAAGCTAAAAAACCACCGCCTCGCGCCAGATTTTCGAGCCCGGCGTCGCTTTTCCGAATCGATTAGCTCTCGCGAAAATTGATCCGGAACGCAATGCCACTCTCGCCGCCGTCGGTGATCCGTCCTCGCGCTTCGCAGGCAGGCAGGCAGCTCTCGCCCGTAATTACAGCGCGCCCACGCAGCCGAACAAAGAAACGGTTTGTATTCGAAAAAAAAAAGAAAGAGAAGGAGGGCAGAGAGCTCGGCGCCTCTCGCCGCGATGGGCCGAGAGAGCTGCTCTCCTCTCCTTCTTACAGCTTCTTTTAACCCCCGTTGGCTGGTGGAATTCCTTGTTCCTCGCCTCGGCATTCAGACTGCCGCCGTGTCCTTGCGCGAAAAGGGCCCTCTCCGCGATTGTTCATTAAGTGCGTATTCTTCGCGGGATTTACGCGGGGGGAAATTGATAAAGTGAGAGAGAGAGAGGTCTTTGTGGGGAACGAGGCGCTTACGGGCTTTTTGGGCTGCGAGCGAATTGAATGATACGGAGGAGGTATACGTCTTTGAGGCTTTGGTATTATGTAGCCTTTAATTTAATTGGAGGATTTCAATGGGAATATTTTGCGGATTTTACATTGAATTTGCTTCGTTCGTTCGCCGGTGAAAATAACTTCGTCGCCGCGGTAAGACCATTTGCTCGTCGACGACGAAACAATTCCTGCAGTTTTTTTTCTTTTTCTAAAACATTTTCCTCGTCGCTCGAACGTTATAAAAATAACAGCGCGCCACTGATTACTCGCTCGCTATCTAAGCATTTCACCTTAATCGCCGTCAGCCGACTCGAAAAGACGTTTATCGCGAAAACTCTCCGCGTGTCCCGCTCGACTCGCTCTCTTATAAAATATACATACAAAGCTCGCCGGCGACCGTGCACCTGAGACATTCGCAACTTCTTCAAATCCAAGCTAATCTTCCGTCCTATTCCCAGCCGGGGCCGTTGCTTATCTCCTCCAGCCCCTCGACCGTCCCCCCTCTCACCACCCCGGGCCTATATATACCTGTGTCGGCGTTCGGCAGCAGCAGCCGGCTGCCTCCTCGAGCCTTATCTGCGCGCGCGGGGTCCCCTCTTTCGTCGACCTCCCCCTTTGTCTGTGACCTCCTCCCCCCGCAGACGGCAGGCAGCCCTAATGAACCTCATTGACGAGAGCGGCCCGTGCGATTCCTCGTCTTCATTAGGCCGGATTAAATAATCCGGGGAAGGCGACAGAGAGAGAGAGGCGCGCAGGTATCTGGAAAATTCGGTGAGTCACGTGCGCGACACGGCCTTTCGGCTCGCTCGCCTTGCGCGCGCCGTCTCTCTCTCTCTGTGCCTTGCTTGCGGACGACGGAGGGAACGAGCGGGCCGAGATGAGCGCCGTGAGTCATTCGGCCGAGCTGACTCTTTAGGGAGAGCTCACAATGCTCGATGCTGAAGATGAAGCGCCGAGGACGGGAGGCCAGGTTGCAAAATGCGCGATGCTCTTGCTGCTGGTGCTCGTTTCGATTTGGAATTTTGGGGAATATAGAAGCAATGTCGACTGGGTATTTTTCCTAGTTTCGAGCGACTTTCTTATTTTCAGCGGATAAGCGATATTAACCGCGCTCGTTTCAAGTGTCTCCAGCCCGTAATGGCCAGACGGCTCGTTTCCCCGCCGCGAGTTCATCATCGCGACAGCGCCGAGAACAGAGGGCCGGACGATAAATTCTCCCCGCCAACAACGCCGCGGCGCTTATTTACTCCCGACGACTTAGAAAATAGGCTCGACTGCAATTGTGACGTTCCCTTAACGTCTCTCCGCGCCACCGGTAGCCCGGAGAACGAGTCTGCATGCGGTCTTTCATTCGACGGCACGCCGCTCTCGGAATCACGAGAGCCAGAGAGAGAAAGAGAGTAAGTGGAGATATATAGAGTCGTGGGGCCTTTTGTTGGCCTGGGATATATAAGCCACACGAGGGGGGGGCTTCTGCGTTTTCTTTTTCCGCCTAATGCCGCAGCTACCGGAGAGAGAGAGGGAGCACTCGGATCGCGAAAAAGCGTTAAACGACGTGGCCCGCGTATAAAGGAAGAGGAATTGCGTTTAGTCATCTGGTTTAGCGAGTATAAGCGGCGGACGGGAGGAGGGGGGGCAGCTTTGATAATGGAACCGGTTCGATAAAGCCCCCCGGATTTCGATGACAAGCCCGCGGGAGAGCACAGCAGCATTCGGAGATCGGGGAACGACTTCTCCCATACTCAATTAGCTAATCTGCGGGCTTTCATTTTTGCCGGCTGCCGCGGCGGACGGTAATTGGATTACCGGGGGCCTGGCGGATCGCGCTCGATCCCGTCAATGCGGCCTCGCCAGAAATTTTCGGACGAGCCAAGTGGATGATGCGCTACAGGTTATTGGGAGGTCGTTCCAATTTCGGCCGCCGCCGCCGCCGCTGGAGTTGGCTTTTGAAGCGAAATTTTTGCGGGGAATCTTTCATTTTTAGCTGCGATTAATGCGCCGTATGCAAATCTCCATTGTATGCTAAGTCGGTTCGGAGAAACGTATATACCCGATAACCGCGTAAAAATGCAACTATATCGAACTTTAAAAACTTAAATACATTTTCCAACAAGCTCCAAATACACCTTCCGGCCGAAGCCCCTCTCATTACATTCCCTTCGAGTGCAGCTCGCGGCTCGTTTCGCAGCTGAAATTCCCGCCACGATCGCCGGGGCATTAATCCTGGAAAACTGCCCCCGCGTCTTCTCTCTCTCGGCTCTCGGGCAAAAAGCACCGTGCTCGCCCCCGTCATTTTTCCTCGCGACGGGTAGTAGCACAGGAGATTAGCGCGCTGCTCCGGTCTCTCTCTCTCTCTCTCTCTCTCGCTTTGCGCGGTCTCGTATACCTCCGTGTAAGCCTCCGTCGTTATCGATCGACCCTTCGTTCTTAGGAACGTCAGAGAGCGAGGAAGGACATTAACAAAGGCCTTTGTCAAAGTAGTTTCCGCCAAGTCGTCGTAGTCGTCGTCGTCCCGGGCAAGAAAGAAACTCGCCGTGGCGGCGTACATCGATATATATATATATATACCAGCCCGTGGAAGGAAGGAAAAAAGCTACCATCTTGTGCGCTAGGCCTTGTAATGGTGGGACGTCACGAGGCAAGAGACACACGAGGAGAGAGGGAGTCGGGAGTTTCTATGGGGGGCGCCAACAAAGCATCTGGAGCGAGAAAATGTGCTGATTCGGATTTTATGCGCCTCTTGCCTTTATATTCTCGATGCGGATTTGTTTTGGGAAACGACTTGGGAGGGACTCTGATTACGGGGTCGTTAACGCGACGGAAATGCAAAAGCGTTGAATAGTTATTATCGTTGGAATGAATTATGAATTGGACGTTTGAATTGTGGAAATTGAGTGTATATTTATTTGCGAATATTATTTAGCTGCGCGGAAGCACTTTAATCTAGTTCAAATTAATACGGGCAATTTAATTAATTAAATTTATTTAGAGCTATCGTCCAAAGTGGAAACGGTCAATAGAATAAAATATGCACGAGTTGATCGAACTTGAGTTTTCACCCTGCAGCTGGCCAAAACCAGCTAAAACTAGTTAAAATCAATATTACGAAGCAAAGTACGTTAATTATTAAAAAGATAAACTTACAAACCAGACTACAGATTTAAATAATCACCCACTTTTTGGGCTAAACATAAACCATAAATGACACTGATTTCAATGTCGCCCGCAGAGAAATGTTCCAAGAAGTGCATTATACTCCGCAATAAAGCCGAAACGGCAAGTACATCTTTTTAAGCTTGACTCGGCAATAATACCCCGGGAGAGGCACTTGAGCGTGCAAAAATTTCCTTTCAGCCATCGCCCTCTGAATCTTTCATAACGCATCTCTCGAACGCTTATTCCGTTACACCCCGTATTTCAAGTGGATCCGAGCCGAAAGTTGGGTTAGGCGCAGTCTCTCGCGCAGACACTCCGCCGCGAGAGGAGAGACAAAGAGAACGCACGATATATATCTTCGAGTGCACCGAGAGGACGCGCGAGTGTGCCGGTGTGTTTCGCGCGCGGAAAAATCCCCGGAAAACTCCGCGAGCAGGCCGAGAACAAAAAAAAAGCTCTCGGAGGATTTTAATGCCGCCGCCGCTCGCGAAAAGAGCCTGGCAAACGTTGTCTGTCTCCGAGTGCCCTCAACCTCGAAATCTCGTATACGAGGCTGCCGCGGATTTCGGGCCGCTAAAATATTAATTCCGCCGCGAAGGAGCCGGCAAGCTTGCGTGGATATAAGCTCCGTTAAAAGTTCGCGAGATAAATACTAATTTCCCATCCGCGCTGCAACGCTTCTTTTGCCGTCAGAAGTGTTATGCGCGCTTCCCACTCGAGTATTACGCGGCGAGAAACGAGCGGAGAAACGCGAGATCCATTTTTTTTCAACTACCCCCCTACTCGTCTCTCCTCGTGCATTCGGACACTCGAGATGCAAGAGCCGGAGCTCGGTCAACTTTTCTCCTTTCTTCCGCGCTTTTCTCGAGCGAAGAGAGATGGGGAACGGTTAGTCTTTTGTCCCCCAGGGCGCCGTGTGTACCGAGAGGCAGGAGAGATCAACAGACTTGTACAGAGGGACAATTTTCGGACGACTTTTTCAGTTTCTTTTCTTTTTTCTTTTTTTTTTAATTGGAGTAGTGTGCGGTTTAAGCCTCTTTGCTGCTTCTTCTTCTGGAGAAGGTCGTTTTTTTTTGTATTTTTTGCTGTTGATACAAATTGCGAAGTTAGAATTTTTTAAACAATATTTTTCGAGTTTGTTTAAAACACTTTGAAGTTACAGTGGCTTAAAAGAAAATGCAAATATGTGGTAAGATATTTGAGTGAGACTTAAAAAAAAAAAAAGAAAAAAACTTCATAACGAGCGCCTGTTTCGGAGCATCGGTCTTTATAAATGGTTCTCTTATGAAATATTTTCTGACAGTGAAAGCCTTTATTGATGATCTTCAGCCGTGCCAACTTTAGGACTCGCAATGAGGTCATTTGCGAGGCTCTTTTTATCTTTCCGAGCTGCTTCTAGTTCGAGAGCGGCTGTGCAACAAATTCATCAATAACTTTCGAGTCCTCATCGAGAGAGGAAAACTACATACGTTTTTCACTTTCAACCCGACGACTCCGTTGATCGTATTTGCGCGACAAATCATCGACAAACGAGGAAAGAGGCGTACAAAAATATCTTTTCATTTTCGATAATCCCCGCTGCGCGAGGAAAAACCTTTTCCACGCTTCTTCCCCCCAAAGCAAATATTTGTCTAAAAGTCGCATCGCGCGGCGATTCCACGAGCTCGACGAGGAGGCTGCGTATTTACAATTTAAACTGGAAAAACTTCCATCCCGCCAGGAGAAAGACACGCCAGAAAACAAGCCGGGGACGCATAATTCTCAGGGTCGCGGTGATGCATTCGCCTCCAGAGAGAGAGAGAGAAAGAGTATCACTCGAACGGACACGTTCCGCCGGTCCGGCTCTTGATTAAGTCGGATTCAGGCGTGGACGCGATTCGTCATAACAATCGGTCCCGGGGAGAGGAAAAAAGCGAGAGCGGCTCGCGGTTCGAGGGGGACGACGATTCGTTAGCCGTTTACGAGACGCATCGATCAGCCTCTCCAAAATGGAGAGCAGCCTGTATCTCGCGGCTTTTTTCCGGATATTTCTCGCTTTTGCCGGCGTGCGCTGCGCCTTCTTTTTTCCCCGGAGGCTCTCTTTTGTCGCGAGATTTATGCGCCCGTTTCGTTAGGAGATGTATAAACTTTGCGATCCTGCTAATTTTAAAAGAGACCATTTTTCCAGGTGCATTTTTTTCGCCGCTGAAGATCACTTTTTTCGGGTTATGAGCATTTAGGTTTTGGTTGATCGCCAAAGAACGTAGTTTTCGTACACCGATGCCTCAATTTTGTTCACGCCGAGTCAAACGACGAGGAATAAATTTCGCTGGAAGGAAGCAGCCACGCCTTGAACGTTCCTTTGAATCGCGCATTTTTCCATAAATTAAGTATGCACAAAACTCAAGCGGTGCATTCGAATAAGCTGATTTACTACTTTGCATACCAAATCGTAGAAAGCTTATTTGGCAGAGTTTTTACACTTGTACCGGAGGCTTTTTCAAAAAACTCCGAGCGTCCCTTCCTCTCTTCGTTAACCGTTGATTTACAGACGAACCGACGAGAGAAACTCTTTCGTTCCGAGAACAAGAGCGCGATCATTAAAAAAGCCTTTGGCAAACGTTACGCGTCAAAGCTAACCAGCTCGTTGTTTTCCCGGCTCGGCGCAGCTGAAACAGCCTCCCGGCCCTCGCTAATTCCTCGACGTCGATACTTCCAGAGCTTCGAGATCGTTCTTATCGGTTATCAGCAGGCGCGCACAATGCCGACGAAAACAGCTCCGACACACACGCCGGACAGCCTTACGCCTCCGGAATCAAAAGGCGGGCGGCCCAATGAATAAAGTTTGTTTCTCTCTCTCTCCTTATCGTTATTTATCCAATATCTCTCTCTCTGTCCGTGGGCTCTCTTTGTGGCCCACCGACGCTGTTTGCCTATCTGTCCCGCATGTGCCACCACAGCTGTGCGCGCCGCGCGGCCACCGCCCAAGAGAATTTACGGTGTGCGTGTGTGTGTGTGTCGAGGCGCACGGATTGCCCTCTCGTAAAACCCCTTTTTCGAGAGATGACTCTGAAAAATCAGCTCCGCACACGTTCCCTGCCCCCCGAGGCTGCTCTGATGAAGACCTTTGTCGAGGCTCGCAGGGCCAAGTGGGATTTCGGGACTGGACGGGTTTATTATTTTGTTTTTCCGGTGCTTTACGAGGGTATTTTTTTTTTATTAGGATTAGAAAGTGTTATACGCTGTGCTCGTAATCGGGGTGAATTAAAGGCGTCGGGTGGTGTTTACGGTTTATTTTTTACGGGTGGCGTTGATGATTATTTAAAGCTTAATTATAATTGCGAGCGGCTTAATCGCGTCGTATATCCGAGACGTATAATACAGTTTACGCCTATTTTTACGAAGCTACAACGAGGAACTTGTAAAAAGAAGATAAAAGGGTTATCTCCCGCGCAACCCGGCGCCTTTCAAAGTATTTAAACATCCTTCGCTCGATAAGGATGGACGTCACGAGCGAACTATTATCTTTGTGAACGTTTCCTCAAAATATTCCCGTAAATTGGGAATCGCTCGCAGTGCGAGGCAATTTGTCGTCGTCCCCTCGGTCCAGCTTTTCCTCTCTCTCAGCTCGGCGGCATAAATTTTCGCCGGCCGAGAAAAGGGAGCAGCGGCTCGTGTTAATTCATTAGCGTTACTTTCGGTGTACCTCGTCGCTCGGCGATTGGGTTTATTAACGGCTGCCGCGGAGTCTCTCGGCTTTATCTTTTGTGTGTATTGTTGGCAAATTTAGATAGCGAGTATATATATATATATATATATAGGTTCGAATGCAAAACGCGGCGCCTGGAAAAACAAGGAGGCTAATTCGCCGATCGTGTTTTCAGTAATAAATTTCGAGCCGCCAAGCAGAACTCGTCGGATTACTTTCTCGCGGGCGAGCTTGTTTTTGTTATCGGCAAAAATCCGGTATTAATTGCCCTCTTAAAAATTCTGATTAAAGACTTTACACCTGAGCTTTGAAGTTATAGTTAAAGGTGTTCAGTCGTCGCGACCCGCAGACTAAATAGAATCAGCAGAACATTAAGTCCTCGCGAAAATCCAAGCTAATATACCCTAAACTATCAAAGCTCACTTTCCAAATCCGGCAAATTATCAGCACCGAACCATTATTACCCCGACACTCGGTTGAAAATTACGAAAACCCTCCTGCGACTATGATCCTCCCGATTCGCGCAAGTTTTACTCCTCCGAAATACAAAGCACTCCCGGCTCCCTTCGTAAAAGCTCTCTCTCTCTCTCTCTCTCTCTCTCCCGAGACGCGCGGCGTCGCGGCGGGGAACACACCTCCCGCGAGCACATAAAGCCCAGCTGCGGGTCGTTGTTTATGCACACGCACACGCGTCCGGCTCGAAGCGGCGCGGGGCCAATCGCGCCGAGGAGAGGAGAGAGAGCTCTCTGCCTCGTAGACGCACACAGGGCGTTTCCTGCGCCCGAGCAGATCGTATATCCGCCTTTATCGCCCGAGTATCTCCGCGCGTCCGGGGACGGAAAAAGTATAAATATTCGAGGCGCTTTTCGGGGACTGATTGCGGATCTGCGAGGTTTTCGGTCCCTCGGTCGTTATTGCCGCGGATTCGTTGGAGAGAGAGCCGATGGTGTCCGACCGGAGAGGAGAGACTGTTCATACTTTTTAAGGATGTTTAACGCGCGATACTCGAGAAGTATGAATAGAGCGTTAAATATATAGGCTTTTGTCGGACGTTTTTTTCTTTACGTCAACGGACGTTAAATTTTACTGTCAATAGGCTCCTTTCAGTTGCGTCACTTGTGCGGGGCCCATCAGTGTCCGGCAGCTTTTTGAGTTAATGCTTATTGAACGACGGCGAGTTAAAAAGTTTTGCAATTAGGAGTTTTGAATGGTTCGAATTTTTCTTATCGTCCTCTAAATCAGTATTTTACGACGCGCGAGCTGGTAAATAAGTATGCAAGCGAAAAAGAGAGCGGATTCAAAGAAGACGCGAAAGGCAGAAATAGACGAAGAAATACAGGAGCAGCGACAGCGAGAAAAACGAGCAGAAGGAGGACGTGTGAAAAAGAAGAGCAGAGAGGAGGAGGCGAGCGTACAAAGAAGGGGCGATAGCGATCTTACAAGGCGGACTGCGGAGAAAATTGGCGGCGGGGGAACGAAGGGGAAGAGGGGGAAAAAAAATCAGCCTCGCTCGCGAAAAACAAGCAAATCGAAGCGGAAAAGCTTCGTTACGAAAGCCTGAAAAAAAAAGGCGCACCGTTAAATGCTCTCTCTCTCCTCTGGACAAGGCGACAGTTCAATAAACCCGTCGAGAGAGGACCCGCACGCGGCTCGTATGCGTCTTTGCCAATAAATGCGTTAACGCGACTGACTGTTTAAAGTGCCAATGGACGGAAGGTCGCCGGCGGAAACCGCTAGGCTGACTTCGCGAACGCCGCAGTTTTTCTTTGCCGCGCGCAGCTCTTTTTCGATAGGCGCTCGGAGCTTCTCTCGGTGGACGTTGATTCAGGCGCTATTTCAGGGGATATGTAAGGCGGTTGGCGAACGTTTTTTCGAGAAATTTCGACGGATGATGCGTTGCTGCGTTGGAGGAGGTCGCGCCGCGTTGGGCGGAGGTGATGATGTGTTTTGTAACTTACAGTATTGGTCGATGGAATTGTATCAGGGATTTCAGTGACTCACCTGGAACAGAAAATTTTATGCTTAAATTAATGATTTGTAGGCTAGATTGGGCAAATTAGAGTATATAACACTTTTAGCGGCTTAAAATTAATTTCGATGACTTGCCAAACGGTAATCGTAATTGTATTTAATTACTGGGCGACTTGTTTGTCGTCCTTTTAATAGAGAATATTAAAATGGTATACGCTATCCACATAAATTTTCATTTTTCAAATCGCGCGTATATATTTCACGAAACAAAATGCAATGTATACAACCTGAAAATAATTTCTGAATTCGCCCTGAAAGTAAAAAAATAAAGTACGAGCCCGAACAGCAACGTAAACTTTTAAATTCCTCCAAAACCACTCGATTATATCGCGTCATCTTGCCGTAATCCTCCAAAACGGAATAAGCTCGTCGCAACAATCTCTACAATAAAGCCACCCGCGGCAGACAATGAATTTCTCTCCGAGAATCGTAATCCAGCGGCCCATCCCTAAACCTTGGCAGGCAGCTCTCCCAAGATGGCCGCGGAGTGGAAGCCTCTCGCCGCTTTAGCGAGCGTATACACGCACTCGGCGTTGCACAACCCGACGAACAAAAAAAGCCCGGCGAACAAACGCCGCTCTCTATCTCCGGTGTGTGTGCGACGCGTTCTAATAACCTTCGGCCCCGAGTCGAGAGCCACTTTTGACACCCGGCTGTCGAGTGCGATTTTTTGAGAGTCCGCCGCGTCGTATATCGCATTTCGGAGGAGACGCCGAGTTTTTTCGGGGATGCTTTTATCGTATAATTTCCAGAGATGCTTCTTGACGGTAAGGAGCGACGCTCTGCGGGGGGAGTAATGAGCTTTTTGAAGCGTCACTTAATTATGCTTCGAACGTATGAAAAATCGAGGTAGCGTGGGTGCTTCGAGTCCTGTCAAATAATGCTTCAGAATAAGTAAATTTTTTAGTTCACGTGCCGAGAGAGACGAGGGCAAATAATGGTTCAAGTGCGCGACATACTTCAAGTGCCGCTTGTTACGTGTACGTTAATAACTAACGCAAAGAAGGGCCAATTTACAGGCTTTATTGCGAGCAGTGTTTTGAGTTTCATTTTTCACGTCGCGAGGCAGCAAAATTTATTGATTAGAAGTTTGGCGCGCGGGGCATTATTATTTTTAGTTTTTTGTTTATCGCTCTGAGTCACTTGCTGATAAGTCTGATAAGGGACAGTAAATTCCAAGTGAAGATACAAGTAATACTTTATTTTAGAGTCGGTAAATAAATGTACTTTGACCCGTTTCATCCTGAAGTGCTATGTAAATTGTTCCTTTTTTTTCTCCAGTCTACTGTTTGAAGGAAAATCAATGAATCGTTTTGAAACTACAACTCTTACTGTATTTTATCTGAGACCAGATGTGAAAAGTTCACACAAAAATACAATAAGAATAGCAGTTTCAAAACGATCCATTGATTTTCCTTCAAACAGCACACTGAAAAAAAACAAGGAAAAATTTCAGGACGAACGGATTGATATAAATGATAAAGCACCGCGGCATAATTTAAAAAGGCATATTTCTACCCCCCGCTATCTACGATCGTTCTCTTCAATACCGGAAAAGCGAAAAATAGAATTGAATAAATCACAAAGCCACATATCCTCGTCGTCGTCCCCCCGAAAAATTGAAATTCAAAAAGACTCGCGCAAGAAAAATACGTCACGTCGGCAGATTGGCATCTCAGGGCCGTAACGAAATTGCTCCGCTCGGCAATTTTTGCTGATAGCGATTATCGCGTCGTCCCGCGATTATTCAAGGGTCTCGAAAACCGAAGGGGAAGGGGGGAGAATGACGGACAAGTTCCCTCTTCGGGCTCCTAAAGCAGTTACGCTCTCTGACTAGGCTCAATTTGCATTATTCTAAGTGCGTGTCAAACTTTCGCCGAGGAGAAATAAGATTTCCGAGGGATACGTAGGGGGCGGCGGCGAGTAATGAAAATTGACGCCCCGAAAGGACGCGGAATTGCATCGTCGGCTCGTTACGCTTTTACTTTCGTTTCATTCACCGAGAGCGAGTCGAGTTCGCGCGCGGATATTCGAGAGTAAAGAGCGTCTAAAGGTCGTTAACATACATTTTTTGGAACTCGCCGACGGAGCGAGTTTTTGCGCGCCTTTGCGTCTTCGTTCGATTACACGTTATTTCCTTGACGATGAACAATTCTCTACTTCCAGGGCGAAAGCATATATATATAAATTTTCCTCCGATTTCTCCGGCGAGCTCCCACACTTCGCGAACACAGCCGAGCGAGGAAGCGAGAGAGTCCTGGCTCTCGAAAAAGGGTCGAATTACCGGAGGATCGCGAAGTCGCAAAAACCTCCGAAATAGAGAAGGAAGCGATAATTCTCGGCGTGTGGAACGGCAGGCGGGCGGACGGGCAGCGCCGCGGCTAGTTCCAGGCAGACTTACAACGTCCCACACACAAGAGCGCACCACAGCGCCTTCGCGCACAGAGCGGAGAGGGAAGTTTAGTCGGTCGTAACTCTGGCCGCGTCACGTTAATTTGCAACCGGCGAGTTCAGGGTCTCTCTCGCAGCTCTCGCGGAGAGCCCAGAGGCGACGCTGTTCTTCGTCCGCCAACTGAGAGAGAGAGCAAAATCACTTTCGTGCCGGGCCGTTATTACTGCCTCCGAGGCGCATCTGCGAGCTCAAATCCCGCATCGTGCGTTCGCGATTAGCGTCGTCGCGCTTCTTTTTTTTTTCGTCGCTGGGGAATTAGCCGGAAAAGGTTGGATGCTGCGCGGAAAAACGGGGGGAGGCTGACGATGATTTTGGGAGTTTCGGATGACTCGGCTGGTGGAAGTGGCCGTCAGGAAAGTCGGCGCGGAGTCTCGGCTGGGTTTTGAAAATCAGTGATTTTTAATGAGCGAAGAGATGATTTTGCAGATTGTATCCGAGCGAAGACATTAGGAAAATTTATGCGATTTTTTGCGGATGATTGTTCGAGTCGCTGTAACTCGGGTTTTTAAGAGGAAGTAAATTTTGCTTTTCCTCTGGAATTATCATCTTATTTGGAATTATAATCCGGGCTTTTTGCGCGACAAATCGAAAATTATTTATAACAGGAAAACTTTGTGATTCTCCGAGAGGCTTGAAAGCATTTATCCTTGGATGTCGTGAAAAATGAGAGCCGTACAGATTCGTATAAATTTTCGATTCTAAAATTAATTTTAATTGCTCATTGTGCATTCAAAATTAACTGCACGGTGCAACTTCTGTAAGAGTCTGAGCTAAAAATATTTTTCAAATACTTGGTCACTTTCAATCTCGAAGCTAATCTGCTTTCAGATTTACGCTCGTCGTAAACAATGACTTTTGGCAAATATCTCCTTCTTATCTTTATTTATACGCTGATTTTCGAAGAGTAAAATTATATCTACTTAGTGATTTTTATAATTATTTTAATGGAAAACGTTAAAATCAATCTAAAATCTGTTTTGAGTTATTTTGAATATAAAACACCGGAATTGTAAAATGTTTTTGAATTTTATCCTTGCATTTAAATAATTATTAACATTTTATTGGTCGTTAAACTTTATTGCCCCGAATTCACATATCAGAATACCGTTTTTTTATTATTTTTCAACACGAAACCGGAATACATTTGAAATTCGGACAAGATCTTAAACCTGAAATTATAAAATTTTATATACCTTACATTTACTGATGGTAATTTTACATTATCGTTGCTAAAAAATACCGCTCATTATTTACTTCGTCAATCTTAGGTTTAAATAATTGCACGTCCGCGAAAATCTGTGCAATTATAAAGAAACTACGTCCAATTAATAATGCTGCTCTAATTAATGGATAAACAAACTTAATTAAGGTAATTAAGAGCCTCCATTTTAATCAAACATAAAATTGACTTCTCACGAAAAAAACACAATATCGCAACGACAACGGCAGCTTTCGCGCGAACGAAGCGCTCGTTATAACCCGAGAGCACTTATAAAAATTAATATAAAATTCAAACCCCGCGGAAACCCGCGAACGTTATAATCCGCATTACGGCGAAAATGAATAACGCGGCGCCCGAGAGCCATCTTAACAAGTGAAAATACAAGCCCACCTAAAGCAATATTTACCGTTGCAAAACACACATCGTCGCGCCGCGCGATACTAATGTTTATTAACGGGCATTAATCATTCCCCGGATGGCGTCGCGAGGAGAGAGCGAGGATCCTCTTCTAATTAGCGAGAGGCTCTCGCGATGTTATTCCGACGGTGTGTATATATTCAGCTGGCAGTCCGGCTTATATATTCCTAATACCGGCCATATGTCGGCCGGGGCGCCTCCTCCGTCAGATGGAATTTTAGCCCGAGAAGGGGGGGTCGAGGGGCATTTGAATTTCATGATGTCACTTCGGGGCCCACCGCGCAAAACGACAATGGAGCGAAAGAAAGGCGTTTTAGTTTCTATGGCGTAATCGATTCGACTGTTTGGCTTAATGTCTTTTTTCTGCCCCCCCCCCCTCGGACGGGCGGTAAAAAATCTCTCCGCAGTATGCCGGAGCGTGCAAATAGGCAGGATTGGGGATTGGCACTTGCAGAGGATTACAGTGGCGGGAGGGTACCTGTTTAATCGGGGTAATAATTAAAACACACTTCGAAATTGTTCCGAGATTTCAAAAGCGTATTTTAATCTCCCATTTTCCGTCCGCCGACAAAATGGAAAATTACGTCACTTCTCCGACGGGAAACGACTTTTGACCCCGTCGCTGCACCGTACGCAATTGCGCCACTTAAAACAACGGAACGGCGTGTCCGCGCGCGCGTCCCTTTACAAAATTTAGCGAACGCGCACCCCCTCAAAAGAGCCATCGAAAAAAGAAAAAAGGAAGCCCGCGGTGACACAGAGGCGCACTTGAAATTCCTGCCGCGCGTCGAGGACTCGCGGAAGCCATCGAGTCGTGAAAAAACGAGAGAAGCAAAAGAGTTCGAGTCCGGCGTTGGAGGGCCGCCGCGGAGAGAAAGAGGAGGGAACGGAGAGTGGCCTCTCGAAAATGAAGTCGTCGCTCGTCGTTAAAACCTCCGCGCGGCGACGGATTATAAATCGCCCCCCGTGCTTTATTAGGCATTACGTACCGCGCGACCATTTAACATTTCGCGTCCAATTGCGGCGGCGTACGGCAACGGCTCCGCCGTACGAATTCGGGACGATCGATATATACGGCGCGAGTTCCGGATTTGGATGAGCGCGTGTATATACGTTATACGGGGACACGTCACGTCCGAAATTCATGCCGAGGCTTTTTCCGCGGCGCAAATTGAATTTCCCGATCGCCAGGGGGGGGGGGGGGCTTTCATTTTTCCGGGTTAATCAATTCGATTTGCTTAACGAGTCGCCGTTTACAATCAGCGAATTTCGGCCCCGTTGCGCAGTTATTTGATTTGAGCCGCGGCGTTAAACGCTCGATGATTCCGCGCGGAGGGAGAGAGAGAAGCTGCTTTTAAAGCGCGGACCGACGGGGAAGGTCGACGGGCGAAATTGCTTTATTTCGGGAGAGTCGCTGCTTTGCTTTGCGAGAATGCCGCGAATGCTGCGGGGGAAAAGCGTGGCGTGAGTCACGCGGAGATTTTCTCCCGAGTTTAGATCTGGACTTTGGATTTTTTGTATATAGGGAAATTAATTTCGCTCTTCCGTAATTTCGTTTTCGTGCGTAGATCCCATTAGGATATACCCCGAGTAAGTGCTCCAATTTTTTTAATGAAGAAAAGGTGGCTTGTTACGTAAACACGTTGCTCGGTGAGTTCGGTATACAAAAGATTGATGAACCAAATAGCGGTCGGTGTATTTGTAAAAAATATTTGTTCTTCCTGCAGCTGGGAAAATTTTATTTCCAGCTTTTTACTTCGAAATTTCATTTAACTCTTGATTAATTGAAGCGGAACATATCCGATCGTTTTGATTCTATTTTCGTAAATCCAAAAAACCTTAACTAACCCAATTTACGAGCGGCAGCGATCGTAATTCATATTTAACTTAACGTTTAAACTTGGCTTTCGCGAGTACACTGTATAAATAACGAAAATAATCAAATCCTCCATCGTCCTATCAATTATCCTCGGTCCTTTCGCGGAAAGCGTCCTCTTCCTCTCAGCACAAATAACTTTCATTCCCGAGCCTGCCGGGAAAATTGAAATCGGCGCAACGCGAAATTATCCCGCATTTCCCAACCGATATGCATCATCGTCTTCGAGACAGCTGCTCCGGTGACGTCCTCCGCAACCCCGGCTTCTCACCTTTTTTTTTCTTCCAGGTGCGCGCGCGACGTTCCCGATTCGCGCCTCTCACCGTGACGCAATATCGGCTAATGTAAATATCAGTGCCAGTTTCTGCGCGAGGCTATTAAACAGCTGAGCGCGATTGTGTGCCTCGTAAACTATCTCTCTCTCTCTCTCGGTCGGGCTCTCGTTTTCATCGGCGCTGCAGCACCTTGTACACTAGGACGAAATATATATATATATATATATATGTATACGAAGGCTGCAGCCAGTAATAATTGCTCTCGCCGGCGAGAGAGAGAGAGAGAGAGAGAGAGTGATATACCCGAGGCGTAATGCCGCTCGTAATGAGAATTGGAAGAGAGAAGGAAGACGTCGGAGGTTATATTGCGGAGAGGCTTTCCTTTTAACCCGACGGGGAGTAGAAAATTGATTTGAGTTTGTGGAAGGATCAAAGGCTGGACACGCGGAAAAATAAATTGAAAGTAAAGTCTCGCTGCTCAACGATTAAGCAATATTGACACTGGCCGCCGCGAGTGATTGTAAATAATTTTTGCCTCATTGGCGTTTTCCGTTGACGGTTGGGTAATTATTTTAGTGTCATAGGTGATACCTCGTGTAATACAATAAATCTATTGTCCAATCCCATCCATTGTCGCTTTCTCCTCGTGTGTCTCAATAATCGCCGCTTGAATTGACTACCAGCTACGAATTGATCTAAAGCTTGTCGGCGCGACCTGCTTTGATTGAAACATCTGTTTTTAATTAAGTAGACTCATCGTACCTTGATAGATCATTCCAATAATTGTTGGGCATTATAAAACTATAAATTTTTCAACCAGAAGCGAGCGTTTCTCGAAAAGGACTTATATTCTTACAAGAATTCATGATTCAGGAAGCTCGAATGATTCACTTGTAAAACATTAATTGAAATAAAATAATAATAATAGAGATGAAAAAACGAATATCACTCCGCCTCGTACATCGACAATAAATTACCCGCGCAAATTTCCATCCGGCCATATTTCCCGAATCGAAAAATAACTTTCGCAAGTACATATAGATTCCTATCACCGAAAGAAGATGAGCTTCCGACGATTCATAACTCGGCAAAAGTTCTCTCTCTCTCTTTCTCCGAGTTCCCGCGATGCGTTTATATATATATCGGCGGTAAGAGCCGCCGGTGGATACCCTCCGACACCCAACTTATTCATCGCGCACTCGTTTATGTAACGCCTGGCATCTGTACGGGGCGATTATTTCCGCGCTCGACTCGGGCCGCGCGACGCGGATAGGGCAACAAAGGCAGACGGAGACTCGTAACTCCCTACGCCGAGCGATCGGTGCTGTTTCAATGCCGCCGCGTAAATTTTTAAACGTCGTTACGCACAACAGAGGGAGAGAAAAAGCGGACGGGAGAACGAGGCGGAGAGTTTTCTTGCCGGCGGTCATCGCCGCGGAGTATCTTCCTTTTTCTCCGCCCCGGACACTTTTATAATTAATTTCGCGATTCTTGCGCGTGCCAAGCTCCCTCCCGGATCGCCTGGATGTATATACACGCGGTAAATCGATTCTCTTTGGGTTTTTTTCCGTAAAGCTCCGCCTGTCAATGACAGTGGTTTGATCGAAAAAGGACGCTGCTCAGCCGAGGCAACAATGCATTTACATTCGGCTTTCTCATCCGGCGAGAAAGTGAAAAACGAAATCGACCAGCGCGAAAAACCACTTCCTCGGCCGCCGCCGCCGCAGCCGCCGTCGCGCAATATCAGATAATACGTCGCGGAGTGCATAAAAAAAAAAACCGCGCGATCCTCCTGCAATTTTAAAATATATCGCAAAAAGGAGGAGACTGCTCGCCAAGGCGAAATTGAGCGTGGCGAGGAGGACGGTAAAGGTGCGTTTACACCGCGAGAGGAGAGCTCTTGTGATATACCGAGCCGGGGGTGAGAGTTTAGAACAGCAGATTAAACGCCGCGGAAATAAGCCCCGGCGCACGCAAAACGCGGGAGGAACAAAGAATCAGTGTAAGGAAATAAGAAACGTCTTAATAATGCAAATTGCGGCTCTCAACTAACTGCGGCGGGGGTTATGAATGCTCGCTTGTTCGGCTAAACATCCCAGGGAACTACGTGTACACCTTCTCTCGGGGCTTTTGTCTGCACCCGCGGAACGGGGGGGGAGGAAGAATAACAAGGGAACGGGAATTTTCAAAGTTTCGGGCTTTCAAGTTTGTTCCCCCGCCGGGACGATGTATATATGCGAAATTCTGTTTTTTCGAGCTTTTCTCCTTGTTTTAATTGGAGCTCGTCGATTTCCTTATGCTGTTTTAATATTTCGTTTATCTTCGCAAACGCGATTGTTAGCCTGTCGTTATAGAATTCTTTTGAATCTAAGCCTTCAAAACTTTCGAAAGACATTGCTCCTAGTTTACATCCCGCGGATTTGAATCTCTGGGAGAATTAAATAATAATAATAACAATACTTCGGTAACCTTAGACGAAAACGAAACAAAACCGAGTCCGCTTTCCGCGTCCTGCCCGTAGGCGCAGCTCTTGCGACATTGCCCGATATAATCGATCGCGAAATCCAGCCGCCGCCGCCGCGTGACTCCGCGCTCGTGACTTCATTTTCTTCCTTCCTCGTCGCGAGCACCGGAGTCTTCTGCCTTGTGCCGCCAGCCTCGCGCTCCGCCGTTAAAGAGTTGCCCCCTCGCGGTCTGACCCATTTTTTTTTTCTCTCCCTCGTTCGTCGCCGCGTCGTTGTTGCGAGCCTTTTTGATGTTTACTTTTTGAGAATTCGCGCGAGGAGGAAGAGGGGGCTCGTTGGGGGTTTTGAGGCGGAAGCGTCGAGAGTCGCGGTTGAACGTTCTTTGGGACTTCGAGGGGAATGCATTTAAATAATTAGGATGGGAATGAGAGCGCCGCGAGGCATTGAACTTATTGAATGCCGGATCTGTCGAATTGTCGGATGTACGTCACAAGTTGTATAAAAAAATGACGTTTTACAAAGTATTTTTTATGTCCTCAATAATATGACTTGCAATAAAAATGTTAAATATTTTAATTAAGCAATGAACAAAAATCGATTTTCACAATCAACAGCCCAGTAATTAAATTTCCCTACTAATATATTTCTCGCTCTCGTTTAATACACGCATACCCCTATATAAAGAGCGGGGTCATCGCATGAATAACGAGAGCCCGACTCTTTGGCCTCCGCGGACATATTTCATTCCGACAATGCCGACCTTGACACTGTCCCGGGGGAGCAGAGGGGGAGGGGGCGAAGGGTGTAAGACGAGCGCCACGAGATTCACAGCCGAATAAACGGCGCGGCGGAAACGGTGTGTATCGCCATTGAATTTCATTTGGTGATGCCTCGTCACTCCCGCGAGCGACATAAAAAAATCGACTGTATAACCCATCAGGAGCGATCCTCTGCTTTCTTCGCCCCTGCATTCGTGCGATTATTCATTCCGATGTAGTATACGGCGTCCTTATTATATTCGTGTACCCCCCCGAATCAAGTGCCTCTGTTCTTGTCGAAATTCACGCGGGGGGCAGATTTAATGCTCTCTCCTTCGGCCGGGAGACGGACACGGCTAATCTCCCCGATACGAAAACTCTCATTAAAGCCGCGCTCTTACGCAATGACCCAAATCGCGGCCGAGAAAAAGAGAGACCCCCTTTGTCTCTCGGTCGTGTCGGGCCGCCGGACAAAAGGGAAAGTCCTCTCGGAAACACAATCCGAAACGTACCGGCTTTTGCCTCGGCGCTCTGCGAAGGCCGGTAGGTATCATCGTTACGTTTCCTTTCGAGGTCAGAGCCGGACTGCGCGCAGATTGGCCGTAGCGACGCGCGGCGGCGGCGGCGGCTCCTTCCTATGTACGAGGAATCTTCCGGCGCGCGAGAGAGGAATCGACTGTAATTTCACGCGATAAAGTGTCGTCCCCCGAACGAGCCGAGATTCGCTCTCTCTCTCTCTCTCTCTCGCACGTGGGGGCTTTAAAAACGCCCCTCGTCGCGCGCGAGATACGCGGCGATGATTTACCGCGGCGTCAGCAGCCCCGGGAAAAAAAAAAGTTCTCTTGTTTTTCGCGCGTAGCCGCCCGCCGCCGAGGGGAGGGAGGGCGCAAACGCCGGGGGTTTTTTTTTTTTTTTTTTTATTTCGCCGAGGAAACATTGTGCGTCCCTTTGCGCGGGGCGCTGGGGTTTAATGGCCGAGAAGAATTTGTACGAAATTTTAAGGGCTGTCGACGGAATTATGCGCAGTTCGTGTTTGGTATATTTAGTGGGATCGTCGTGAAGTGAACTTGTAGAAGAGATTGAAGGAAATCGCTGCTCTGGGCCTTTGGTTGGAGATCGGAATGGATTTCGGAACGACATTCAAATTCGATTCGGTATAGTTTAAATAATTTGAAGAAACGTTGTTTGGTATTTGTGCAGGTTTTAAGATTCTTTGCTAAGCAAAAAAAAAAACAGCTGTTAGATGAAGATAAAATGTTAAATCTCGACATTTAAATTTGCTTCAAGTTTGAAAGTCTTATTCATATTTAAATAAATCAGGGATTGTGAGTCAGAATTTGTGAGTAATCAGAGTTTGCGTTAAACAGCATTATTCTGGATGACTCGTACCTTTTGTAAATTACCGTCAAACGTTGCTTTTGATTCAAGAATTTTCGTATTAAATTTTTTTTTAACAGTAATCTGCCTTATTTTCAATAAAGTAATTCTTTCATCATTTTTTAAAGTAATTTATCTTCGTATGAAAGGTAGTTTAAATGTGTATTACGAAGGCAATTTCGAGAGCAGTTTATCAGATAGTTAAGTTTTAAAATTTTTCTCATATTTATAATCTAATGACGGTAATTTTCCTAATCATGATAAGAAAATGAGGAAATGTAAAATGCGCTCGTTCATTGTTTTTATTGTGCAGCAAAAATATTTTAAAACATAAAAGATTTTATAAGCAAAATGATTTTTAACTGTCTAGTTTTACACGAACAAAAAGTAAGAATCCTTGGACAGATAATGATTAATTATACTTCACCAAGAATGATGTATTTCAAGTGAGTTGCGCAAATTCGTCATGATATTTTGAAATCCACGCTTAATAATTTATAATCTTGCATCAAATAATATACATCTATCAAGAATCTCAAGGAATAAAACCTGAATATTTAACTTACTCTTTACTTCAAATTTTAGAGCCATTAATCCCCCTTCAAATTGACTTTTGAAACATTTTTTTCGAGAACGAAACCCAACCTATATTTGAGTTGTGCAACAACTGCGAAACCGAAGCCAACCACGTGAACCCAACGAAAATTCACCTTCCACGAGTAAAATATCCATCCGAAATCGGCGCCGGCTAAATAATTCATCCGCATCATTTTCCGTCCTGCACGTAGGCCCTCTGTTTTTCCTTCCTCGTATAATTCACGGAGGCTCTCCGCATCCTGTCGGCGGAAAAAGCGCGCGGGGGACGAAAGGAGGGGAGGGGAGGGGGGGATCCGCGATACGGGATCTAATTTTATTAAACATAATACGGGCGGCGGCGACAGCAGCCTACGGGGAAAAGACTCGAGGAGATACGCCACTGTAACGTCACGGCTGATTGCGATTATTGCGGCTACGACGGGCGACCGCGAACGCCCGGCAGTTCCGCAAGAAATCGGACGGACGGACGGACGGGATGGAACGAGGCTCTCTCGCATCGCCATTGGACGCGCCAGGCTTTCGGGGTCGTGAAGGCGGTTAGTCCTGATTTTTCGGGGGAGCATCCGAGATTGCGAGCTGGCTGACTGCCGCTGCCGCTGCTGCTCTGTTTAATGCTTCGTCTGGCTTTAAGTGCCAGGCTGGTCTATCGAGTCAGCCACTCGAGGAATTTCTTTTCGAGCATTATTCATTTTTTTTTTTTTTTTTTTTTTTTGGGAACGGAGTTTTTGAGAAAATTCTGTTCTTAATTAGGTTTTAGAGAAAATTATTTTATTGCTTTATAAATTTTATAAAATCATTAAATATACTTTAATTTGAAGCTATTCGAGGTCTTACATATTTATACATGTATATTTCTAACCGCAAATATCTCTGTAAGGTGAGATTATCTTCGTTTTCAACGCCGACACGAAAAAAATATTAAGATGCATCAAAATGCAAAGGCTTTATAGAAAGAGGAGATGAAAGAGCACAAGTACACCTTTGCATTTATTATCTGAAATATATTAAAATGGCTCCTCAGTGAATTATTACTGTACTTATAACAATAATTCATTGATAATGCTCCTAGAAAATACTCGAATCTCGTAATTTGATTCCGCGGCGCGATAAAACGCGAAGTACTTTAACATTATCACACGGCACAATACGCAAATCCGCCGAACGTCGGCTTTTAGCGAAATATGATGTGTGCGCGCATTAATCCACGCGAGGCTAGACAAATTTAAAAAATTACTTCACCGACGCCCAGGTCAGATAAGAGAGCACACACGCAGGCGGTGTTATATTTTTGAAATGGTTAGTAGCCTGCCTTCGCGCGGATATATATTTGTACGCCGAGGAGAAAAGTACATTGCCGCCCAGCGGATGTTTTTTATGCCAATAGTTGTTGGAATCATTTGAATAATAAACATTACATTTGTAAAAGAATGTCTAGGTTGCATATATTATTTAGTGTATTACTTATTTATTATGTGCTCATTCAATCATAAATAATTCAATTTTTTTGTGGAGATTTTAGTAGCGTGGTTTCTCTATTCTTCGTGTTTGTAACCTCATCTTTCAAACGTTTTGCCGCATAAAAATAATTGAACAAATACAATATCATTCTTTTTAATGGAAACTGCAACGCTAAAAGTACAATTAACTCAAATAAACTTGTACAAGTTTAACGCTTATTAGTTCCATTGTGCTTCAACCAAAGTACGATTTTCCTATAATGGGAAAAACAAAGGATTCAGATCACCGGTCATCAACAGCGGCGGAAAACTGGAAAAAAAGAGAAGCAAGAACAAAAACTACCCAGGAATTGTCTTCGAACCGAGTTACCCAACTTTACGAGCCGATATTTCGCTCGGGACTTAATTTACGGAAACCCGAGGCGAGATCGTCTCATCGCCGAGAGCTGACGGCCCCCCGAATCCCGGCGAAAAAGACGTATACATATACGTACACGAGGCGAGAAGGCGACGTCGCGCAGTTCAATTAGCCCCGGAGAGCCGCGTCGCGCCGCTCGTCATCGGAATATATACATTTGGGCATCCGGTCGATCGGGGATCGTAAGGCGGAGAGAGAGAGAGAGACGCCTCGAGAGCTTTAATTCGAAACTTCGCTCCAATTACAAATGAACTTCGGTCAACGCCGAGAAAACAAAAGGTCTTTCGTAACGAAACTGTAGACTCTCGCGGCGGCGGCGGCCGTTGCTGCCGCCGCTGCTGCTGCTACTTATCTGCGCCACGATAAATCACGAGTTAACAATGTCGAGTTGCAATAAAGCGCGCGTAGGAGAGACTGCAGCCGGCGCAGTCGACTTTTTTTGCGCGAAATTCGTCATTGTTGGCTGGCGTGTAAATCAGAGTGTCTGAAAAGTTTGGATGACTGTGAAAAATGCATCTTTGGGTGATTCATGGTTGAGACGCTTTTCGGTCGGAGCTTCGGGAAAGGAGCGCCGGGGATTTTGGAGGATCGTTAGTATTGCTGCTCTGCGGTCGAGTATTGCAGTTAAAAAGGCGGTTTAATGTCGTAAAAGATTTTTACGAAATTTTAAACGCATTGTATGCACAATTTTCTTTTAATGCCAAGTTAAAAAGAATTTAATGCCTTTTAGCGCTGCAATTAATATTCATTTTATTTGAGAATTTCCATATTTGAATTTGATAACGGACTATGTAATGTGATGCCCGGTTTTGGAATTACACTGTTTTAAAATTCAAAATTTGAGATCTCGTCAAAGGCTTCATAGTTTAGCAAAGAGACCGCAAACTACGGCATAATTTATTCATACCGTGCAGAATGAAAATGTATTAAAATTTCTACAATTAATTTTTTACGGATTTCATAAACTCGTAATTTTGTAATTTACTATATTTTATGTTCCTCAAACTACTGTACAAAAAATTAATGTATTCACGACCATCGATTTATCTAAGATTTTGATATTTATAATTTTTCATTCGCATTATACATCAATCAGATGAATCTTGATTAAGGATAAGCAGTTTTTCGTTTTTTGCAGGAGTCGAGAGCAAAAAAAATATTACTGCTTTAATCACCTTTTTCGTACGTTATTTTTACGCCTCAAGTTTCCTAGTTGATTAAAACATTTTCTTTTTAATACACTTTTTCGAAATTACACGTGGAAACGCGTAGACCGGATAATATATATATATTTTTTAATAAATGAGCTCGAAAGTCAGAGTTAGGAAAAACCTATCACTGACGAGAAAAGGTACTCTGGAAAAATAAATAATTTTTATGCGAGCGCAACATACTTTGGCTGGAATGTTTATTACGTGCACTCGTGAGGAGATCCTGCAGTCAGGACCGTAGCTTATTTTGCGCTTGTGGGAAACTAAAGGCCTACGAATATATTGTAAATTAAATTTTTACGCCCGTTATAATCAATTATACGAGGTATTTAAGTAGAAACTTTTGAAACACTTTAAAACGAACTGCTTTGTGTTAGTGTCTGTCCGAGATACATTTTCACGAATTATATTTTAATTTATTATTTATAAATTATTATTAATAGTCCGAGTCATAAAAGAGTGATATAAATTGAAAAGAATTTTTTAAAACAATATTTGATATTTGGCAATAACACGCATTTTGATACTTTCTATTAAATTCACTTTTTAAATTCAAAGAGAGATATATTAACGATTTAGTTATTAATAATTCGTGAATTATAATCTGACATCGCAACCCACCAGAGTCTTTATGAAATTAACACGGTTGTGTAAATTATTGCTTGCTTTATAGATTTTAAACTATTGTTAAAGATGGCGAAATTGGCACTTTAACCTCAATTTCCCGGCTTAACGAACAACTTTTTTAATCAGTCAACGACCTAGTATTTTTGAAATGCCAGCAGTTCCCTTATGGTATCTAATGCGTTCTAGTTTTTATCAAACTCTCTCAGCTCGCGTCGGAACCTTTTGCTATTTTAGCATTCATAAAAAAATATTGCGTATACCGGCCTGTTAATTTCTACCTTATCGACATCAATTTTTCCAACTGAGATTTTTAGTTTCGATCCAATTATAGAAGTGGCACACATTTCTTACTTCATCGAAGAACGTTATTTACAGTTATAAACTTATATATTAATTATTAAATAAGGAATAGAAACAAATGTAGTACAATTCTAAAGCTATAGCAAATTCTATGCACAGATTCCAAACAGTAGTAACGTAATTCATGAAAAATACAATGGTGGTTATAATGATGAAACGAACACAATGTACTTTGCAAGTTAAATAGTGAGCAAAAATTTAATGAAAGCAGTGACTTGAGAGGTTAAAAGTGGTATTATCAATGTTTAGAAAAGATTGATCTATTGCTTCATGTTTACAAAACAATGCTCTCATTGTTTATATGTACATGTATACATTATTTATAATAACGAACTAATTAGAATTGTTGATAAATAGTATATTATTTTATCTATCGATAATAAACATAATTGGACTAATTTTATAAAACATTAGATCGTTCTCTTTCATCCTACACTTCTTCATTTCTTCACGTCTTCGTTATTTTCTGAAAAACCCCCTAACATGGATACGTTCGGTCTTTCTTTTTGAGGAAAATTCATCCTCGCCGCCGTATACTCGACTTTCCACCCAAATCCCCAACCACACACACACACATACACACACACACGCACAACCGATCCCAGAAAAAGAAAGACAAAGCGGGGGAGGACGCATCGCGCGGCGGCGGCGGCCTGCAATTTTCCTTTCACTAGAAAATCCTCTCCCTCCTTCCCCCCCCGGGCGACAAGCGACGAAATAAGCCTCGGCTAATTAACGTCCCCGGGCAAAGTATTCTCAGTGTCACACGCAGGAGAGTCACTGCGCGCGCAAAAAGGAGAATCGAGCGATCCGACGGATCGACGGTGGGACGGCCTTTTTACCGCCGAGTTCGCCGGCGATGCGTCTTAATTTGAATCTGAGAAACTTCTCGATCGACTCGAAATTTTCAGCAGATGCTTACTGATGTGATTTTTGGATGAGTGTTTTTTTTCACGCTTCCCCGAGTACTCGACGGGTTTTGACCATTTGGGAGAAACGAGAATATATATTGTACGGATTGTGTTATATATCTTAAATCGAAAGCTTGTATCGCGCATGAGAAACAAATTTATCGACATTACCAAACCATTATCAAACAAGACATTTACGTAATAGGCATTAAGATGCTTTTAGCTTGCAGTACAGTAGCGGTCAAAAGTAATCTTTCGAGTTTTATGCATCGAAATTACTTTGATTAATTTTGAATACCGCAATAAGCATTTGGCAGTCGTACAATTTTCAACGGCTCGTACTCCAGTAAAATATTAATAAGCGTTTCAGTGGTTCGTTTTTATCCGGGTACTTCAACGCATTACATATGTTTTTTTTTAATCCCCTTGCAAAACCATTAAAACTTAAACATTCGCTGCATTTCGAGGTTTCTTTCTCCTAAAGTTATACAGTAAACGCTTCGCGAAACGCCCATTATAATGTATTCAAAGAATCTGCGGTCAATTTTTAGCTTCCCCGGCCTGGACTTTTTATCGCGGGAAGGGAAATATGTGATACGAATGCAGAAACCCCTCTGGAAACTGCACGAAAAAAAATGTAGCTTCGCAAGAAGTGGGCATTCCGTCTCTGGCAGGACTTAGGCTCCGTTTTATATTTTCCTCCGGGCGGAAGGCGGGTAGCAAAAGGAGAAAGAGAGATGAGAGGAGGAAAAAAGGAGGAAGAAAACGTGTACGTTCGACGGTCAGATAACATTTTTGTTTTCGCAGTCTGTTTCGGTGACAGCCCTGAAAAATCTCTCGAGTCTCGCGGCGTCGTTGTCGGGGGGGCTTTCGCTGCTAATGCACGATTAGTATAGAATTTTAGTGGAAAAACTTTGTGAAATCGATTTATTGATAATTGGAATCCTGCCGATACTCATTTGCTTATCGTGGTTGGAATGGAATTTGTAGATTCGAGCGGTTTTGATAGGTCGTCGTTGCGAAAGAAACTACTGTTTTATAATTTTATATGTCGAATAAAATAAACTGTATACATTGTGATGATGTAATTTTCTAAAATGTTGCAATGAGGGCTGTTAAGGGATTGTTTTACATCCAAACTTTTGAATTGGAGTGCTAATAAATTTAAATTTATGTACAGACGTAAATAAATATATGATAATTGGACTACCCATTTTTCTGCCATTAAACAATATGGTACAGTAAGTAGTGTAAATAAATGGTACACTCCAGTCACGTGATTTATTATGATAAATTCATAATATTGGAAATTCAATGTGATTACAAAATTGCATTATTGGAATTAGAAACACATTTTAATATTATATATGTATTTTACTGCTATAAAATTTTATTTTAAATAAAGGAATATACAGCGTGTAATCCGAAAATTTACGGCAACACCAATTTTACGTTCGCAGTGCTTAAATTAAATTGTTTTTGCAAATCGCGAAAAATAACGCTTGATAAACACATCTTGCCGAACGATTCTATTAAAAAAACAAAGTTTAAAATTGAAATATGAAAAAATGGCCTTGTATCCCTTCAGGTCCCCAAGCCGTTGCATTAAAAGCACGTGTTGAGAAATTCTTTTGATTTCACTTTTGTAACGTCTCGAAATGGCTTTAAACGGAATGCTAATCTAAAAAATGTTATCCTACGCCGTTCAAAATAATTTTCTTGACTTTTTCCTCGATTATTTTTAAATTTTTCTCATTGAGCACCAGTTATTCGAGCGTCAAACTTGCATCTTTAAAATTCAAAAAAACTGCTCGTCGGATTTTTATCAATTCGAACGTGGACACGAGCAACGTTCCAATTTACAGTATAAAAATTCAAAAACCCAAAAAACCGCAAGTTTCACCCCCTAAAAGAGCGTTACAAACGGAGAGCACCGTCGAGAGCCGCGCCGCCGAAATTCGCGCGCCTCGGCCGTCGCTCGAGGAAAATTCGACAAACAAACATCGGCGAAGCAAGTGGGTAATGAACGCTTACCTCTTGGAGGCATCGAGCAGGGCGCCCTGGAAGGACTTGTTGCCGTGCTCGTAGCTGACGACGACGATGTCCGGCAGCGCCGACTCGACCGTCACGAGTATCTTGTCCCCGGGCACGAGATTCCTCAGCTCCTCGGGCTCGGGCTTCTTGGGGACGAGCTCCTCCTCCGGGTCCTCCGCCATGTTGGCCCGGGGCACGCTCTCCGCCTCGGGGAGCCTCTCCGAGGGCTAACCTCAAAATCTTGAGGAATCGTGTCGAAAAACTGCCGGGGAGGGAGCACAACAAAACACTGGGGCAAAACTCGTCGCCGTCGGCCTCGAGCAAAATTCCCCGCGACGTATTCGTTATCTTGTACTCGGAGAGTCGTGCTCGTCGTCGTCGTGGTCGTCGTCGTCGTCGCGGAGAGCACGCGGCCGCCGCGCGCGCGGCGGAGGAGGAGGAGAGGCGAGAGCGGCGGCTGGTCGCTGTTATCCGTCGGGTCGGCGCTCTCCGCCGCGGCTGTGTGCTGCTGCTGCTGCTCTCTCGGCTGGCGGTCTATTTTTTAAAAAGCTGCAGGCCGCGCGGGGCTCTCGGGCTCGGCGGGCACGGCGATGTGCCCCTCGTTTCGTGTGTTCGGTGGTTCGCGGTGTGTGCGTTGTGCGCGGGCAGGCGCGCGCGCATGCACGGCAGAGAGGCCAGTCAGAGAGGAGGCCTGCCTGCGAGAGAGAAGCGAGAGCGGGGACCGAAGGACGCGCGCGCGCACGCACGCAGCACAGCTGGTGTGTCTGCCACGGGCGAGCACGGCGAGCGCGGCGTGCTCTCGGCCAGGCCCGCTGAAGCATGTGGCTTACAGACGGAGAAAGAGAGATCGTCGGCGGCGCCGGGGCGCATGCGCCGAGGGACGGACAGGGGCGGAGACTGGGGGCCGAGGTGCCCCGCGCACGGCGACGCAAAGATGCGGGCAAAGTGCATTTTCACGGGGATTTTATAGGATTGTTTAAACGTTCGAGGTGACGGCTGGCTGATGGTCGGGATCGTAGGTTGGCAAGGGTTTCTTAAGGGGTGGCTTGAACGGATACATGGTTTTCTGAGAAGGATGAATTGTTCCTGGAGTTTATTTATTATTTATCGCTCTGTCGAGGAAATGGGTTTTCAGCGGGATGACTGGCTTCGTTTGCGATCAAGTTCGCGGAATTTTTTATAACGAGAGTTGTAGAGAACCGCGAGCTTCCAGTCGGGGCTTATGGTCAAAGCTGACAATTTTATTATGAGCCAGAGATAGAATTTATATTGTGCGCGCGTACGGCCACGTAGACACTTGGCGGATAAACATTTAGAGCTGCTTCGGTTCGGGGGAATAAAATACGTTCGTCCTTTTAAACGTTAAAAGCAAAGCTCGATGTAAATAGTTAGCTGGTGAATAATACATTGTAGTAGAAAAGGGGAAAATAAGTTTAAGCCAGCGGAATAAAGACCGAATAAACGCGAGAATAAATTACACGTGCGGAATATTAAAGTTTTTTGAAGTCTAATAATGAATTTAAAGGAGCATTTAACGAGTTTAATGTACAAAAAGAACGATCGGCTACAAGGAGATTCGGAAACTAAAAAGAATATATACGTTTGTTGAAGAAAATGAACATTTCACAATTATATACATTTGTGTTCGCGAGACCAATTTCAGCTCTTAATAATATAATCAAAATAATTTATGCTACTTGTGCATGTTGCACATTAGATTCTTTAAACAATATCGCCATTGAGCAAGTAGGCAAGGTTAAACGTAAGTAACAATCTGTTTCAAGAAAGATAGAAATACTGGCTCAGCGAGAGCGACAGAGACAGAGAAAGAGAAAGAAGGAAGGAGAAGCAGATGAGAGAGAGAGAGAGAGAGAGAGAGAGAGAACTGTGAGTAAGAGACGTAGATGGATTGATGTAAGTGAAAGACATATTTTATCTTCAATTTAACGTCTCTGCAATTAAATGTAACGAAACTCACAAACTTTTACTGTGACCTGCGTTGTTTGCTTGTACGTAAATAACTAAAGGTATACGCTTATTTAAAATAGAATTATGTACGATGAATGTTGCCAGGCATCACTTTTGTACCTGCAGAAAATATTTTCGCAAAAGGTTATTTGCGGATTTCAGGTACCGTATCCATCTAAAAGCACAATTTTTACGTCAAACGCAATAGCTAATGTACCTTTGATGGAATAAAGCAGCAGGAACAGAGAGGCGCAGTATACAGTAGAGATCGTTAAAAAGGAGGGACACAAAGACAGGGACACAAAGACGCGGTAGATGAATGAGTCGTTATATAAATTTTGGTGAAATTTTTGGGATGATAACAATATTCACGCGCTTCAAAGAGAATTTTACATTAAAGTAACGCGAATTTTTAAATAAATTCAAAGAGCTCCAAATAAAGCACGTATACATGGTGGATTAATGCGACTGACGAATAACAAAATAGAATTTATCAAAATTTAAAGCTTCGTTTTAAAAACTCAACGTTAATACGTGTCGTAAAATTTTTGAATTTTACAGAATTGAAAGGGCGACTCGAAACTAGATTATGAATTGCCAGCGTAATTGCGTTGCAATTTCGAGCTGAAAAAAAAAATGTTCGCAATGAGCTATTTTAAGCTGTTATAACGTTCAAAAGCCAGTCGAAATCTAATAAATTCTAGGTGCGGGAAAGGGCGTCCCAGATAGAGAAAGAGGGAAGCATCGGAGCAGACAGAGACAGAGAGAGAGAGAGAGAGAGAGAGAGAGAGAGAGAGAGAGACCGAGCGGGAAAGAGAGGGAGAGGAGTGGAAGAGACAGACACCATCCATAGATCGATAGAAATGTTCTTCCATTTATTGCTGCAAGTAAGTTATGAAAATTTCCGTAAAATATTTGCTCGCGAGTAGCGCAAATATTCAAATATCGGAACAAGGGATATAATATATACATCCTAATGCATTTCGTTGCTCTGCAACAATAAAATGGCGCTCGAACCCGGCAATTTATCGTTGCGTAACCGCGGGCTTTAATCGTCAGTCGGCTCTCTCGGCGAACGATGCTTCAATTTTGCAACTTTTGCAGTTTATTGCGAGCACGGCGGAGGTACATAATCCAGGCCCGTGTAAGCGGCGCGGTAGCCGAGCTAAAATTTTATTGGATTTAGCCTAATAATAGAACGGTTTCCATCTGCGCAAATTAAAGTGCATTAACAGAGTATTCGCCCGCTAAATGGAATAAGCCGCCATGAATTCTGGCCGCGAGAGGCGAAGTGATAAGTTATGCGCCTTATATATTTTAGTTGAAAAACAGATCGGCCGGGGGGAAAATAAACTTCCTTCGTTCGCGCCTCGACGGGGATAAGGGTATAACGATTTTTTTCCTCTCCTCGCCGGGCTTCGAATTGACAGTTGAAAGAGATTTAATTAAAGATTCAACAATATCTACGGGTATACGAGCTGCATGAAAAGTATTAAAATAAACAGATTCAGGTGGGGAAAGAGGCTGATACGGAGAGACGGCGACGGTGAAATTTATGGAAAGGCTGCGGGATGAGGCAAAATGTAGATAGATGGATAGGTAGATAAATCTTGTTTAATTTATTACGCCGATGGCCGGGGATAAAGTATTGAAATTTACGATTTTTGCAAAATGTTTAACGAAATTATTTTCGTCGCGCGCTGAAAATATACGGCTGCATTGCGGGATGGTAAAACCAACTGCCAATTACGCGATCGTCTCGCGAGGCGAGGAAAATAGTTCAGCTCTCGAAATTTATAAAGCCATTATCTCCCAAATTGGTCGACGTCGGCAGTCCCCAAATTTCACTAGCCGAGTTCCAAGAACCCCTCGAAATCCCCCAAATCGCGATTCCATCATCACTCGCCACGAGCGACGGTTTGTCCCAACAATTCGGGCGCTTGAATATCGCCCGTTCGAAAAGACACGTATACGCACAGTCACCACGTGGCTGGCTGGAACGCTGCGCCTCGGTAAACGACAACTCCGGGGGCACTCCGAGACACACCTTTTCCCCCTTCTGGCCAATGGCGGCGCTCCAGCTAGCAGAGCGTCCAATGGGCGCTGCCGCTGCGCTGGTCTTGCCGGAAATTTAGTAATGCGTAATTGGGGCCTGGGATTTTTGTTGTTGACGCGGCGGTAATTGGGCTTTTGATTTCTTGATTTTTAATAAGTTTTATTCTGGAAACTACGCTTTTGTAAAGTATTATTGTAGACACTTTAGAAGTTTTAAGGAGGTGCATTGCAAAGGTAATTATTAGCCTACAATGTGAGGGAATTCCGATGTCGTTGCTTCGGTGGCAGTAATTTATTTCTGACTGTTAAAATACGAAATTTAGAACCAAATATTTCATTCAAGAGACTATAACAATCCATTTAAAAATACATACATTTTACCTACAGCACAACAAGTTGTTCTTTACTTTCACTCGAAGCGAGCGAAATTAAAACGACAATCCCGAATGAAGCTACTATACAAAAAGAGGCGTTAACTCGGTGAATAATTCGCGAAATTCTTGAAAAGTATCAGGGTAACTTCGGCCGTAATTACGTAACAAAGCACGCCCGAATAAGATCAAAGGCACGGCAGAGAGCAACTCTCAACGGCGCTTCGTCGCTCTCGCATACCGAGAGAGAGAGAAAGAGAGTCGGGGGCCGAAAGGTTGCCCGGGCGAAAATGAACGCGACTCGGAACGCGAAAGGAAGAATAATTCCCCAGCCCTGCGAGCCACCCCCGCTTCCCTCCCTCCGCCGCCTAACCGTCTTGCACTTAACCGGAGCTTTCTCCGCCCGCAGTGCATTCTCTCCGTAACACTTCCTTTTCCTCCTCGGAGCCCGAGGCGAGAGCGGTGTACTTTTTCCCCGTGAGAGAGAGAGAGAGAGGGGCGCGAGGAAAGCTATCCTGTAATTGAGAGATTTAATGACCTTCGCCCGGAGAAACGAGTCCTGCCGCGGCGTGTCGGCGCTAAGTAGAGGGAAATTCGTGTGCCCTTTGTGCCGCGCGCTGAGCTCAGCTCCGTCTACGTATATACGTGTGCACACGCGGACGGGGAAGGGGAGGCAGTGGCTCCGCGGCAGGTACCTTCCTCCTGCTGGATCTTGTTACTTTAATTTACGGCGTTTTTTTTCGGCCGCTCTCCGGTCCCCGAGAGCTTTTCTGCATGGGGTGTGTGTGCGTGTGTGTGTGCTGTACCAGTTGCGCGGCTCGGGAGTCGTCGAGGGGGATGTACGCGTGGACTCTTTCGGGGCAGGCATTGTTGGGGGGCTGGAGGGGGAGTCGAGTGCTCCGCTATCTAATATTTCGAATTGGTTGTATTAGGTGGAATGCCTTTAGTGGAGTGTAAAGTTGGAGTGGATTAGCGGGGCGATTAGTGTTTTTTTTTCTTTTCTTTTTCATAGCTTTATTGCGACCTGTTATTTATGTAAAAGGTAATAATAATAATTGGGGTGGTGTACACGAATAAATAACAGCTATAAGTGCAACTGAAAGTTGCGATGTTGTTTGATGTTGTATTTTATTCGTTGTCATTTAGCATGATGAACATCTGAAAATATATATGTTTTTTCATTATACTTATTTTTAAACTGTATATAGTTTATCTGCAAAATTATGACTTACGGTATATTTTAGTAGGTTACTATTTTTGGATTGAATTCTAGCTGTACTGTAATATTTTCTAAAGCACTTTCTTTGTGCGCTGTACCTCAGTTTTACGTTTTAAAATGCAAAAAATTTGGTCGTCCATATTTTTAAAATGGAAATAGCTCGCTTAAAATGCAACGTTTCAACGAGAATTAAAAGAAACGTCAAATTCTAAATATTAAACTAAAAAATGTATAAATGAAAGGAAGCCATAAAACTTTTGCGAGAGACTGTACTGGTGAATAGATGTACGTTTTCGTGACTACATCGTAGAAGAGAGACGGAAAATCACTACTTCTTTCTTGTTTTATTTGACGAATACATTCATTTCGTACAATGCATTACATTTTTCATAATTTTTAAAAAATTACCATGCAACATTAACGAAAGTTCAAAAATCCTCGAAACCTCGTGTCTTTAATAAAAGGATAAAAACGTTTACGCTCGAAATCGTTAGTTTCCAAGTAAAGCAGAAATTTCTAAAAATATACCTTCGTAAAAGTGCGCCGTATTCCTTCTGATATTAAACCAAAATTAAACATTTTCTCAAATATAAATGTAAGGTCAGAAGGTGACGGCAGTGCAATGTTGCCATTCTGTCGGAATGTACACTACAGTATATTACCTCCGCGTCCACGTTTCAGCTCTTCAGATTTTATACAATCGACGCTCTGCGATGCGTTAAAAAAAATTTTATCAAAAGCGTATATAACTTCGAAAAAATTTTTCAAGCTCGCGTATTTGCGACTAGAATATTTGGCGAATAAGAAAAACGGACGGTCGAAAATACACTTTTAGCTTCGGATTTCAGTGCTCATAGATCTATTTTCGTTGAATATATGCATTGAATGCCCGGGCTTTTTTTTCTTTTTTTTCTTTTTTGCGCGACGTTTAATGGTTCTGCTCGACGAGGATACATTCAGATAACAATGCTGATGTCATTGCTTATTAAAAGAGGCACGTTTAATATTTCACGAGAGACGTATACTTTAACATTATTATATAGCGAAATTCGCCTTTACACGCGATCCGCGACGAGTAATTGTATTATTAATCATAAATGTTACCTTTTCATATTTGGCGTGCATTAATAATAATGGCGCAGCGGCTATATCTTCGGCGAGGTGTTTCGAGTCTAGCTCGCTTAGGAGAGTTACTTAATGCGTCGTAAAGTACCGACTATAGACGTTAATTAAATGGGACAATTTATGCCGGGGGTTCGATTATGGTACATAGCTTCTAAATAACTTTCTTATGAGGATGGACTATTAGGGGTTTTATGAAATTAGAAGGGAAGTTACTTTTTTTTTCTTTATTTTCCATACGGTTTATCCGTTTTATGTAGCACTTTATGCGCTTCAGTTTATCGCGGCGAAGAAAATTGTTTAATGCAGTTTGTTGATGTAAGAAATTTAGCTTTTTATATTATACGAAGCGTTTTGCAGTGACTTTAAGCGTTTATCAAAGCGACTAAATGTAGCGGGGACTATACAAGGAAAATTAAAGTTTAAAAGTATTTCTACGTAGTTTCCGCGACTCTCGAGTTCATCAAGGGTTTCTAACGAAACTTTCAGGAAGTTTTTTTATGGTTTCCGCGATATCCGTTTAGCCATTTAAGAAAACGATAGCTTTTAAGAGAAACGGAAGAACACGTTCAAAAGCTGTTAAAATAATGTTTTGTAATATATATTTTAATATTTACTATATTACTGTTTACTGGGTTTTTCCATTCTTTTGAAAATCTGAAATGTATTTTTATAAATATTCCAGAATGACGTTGATACTCTCTGAGCATGAAACTGATATGCGATAGAAATGTTAAGACTCATAGCTACGCGAGGAAGTGGAAAGAACAGAATCAATATCGGCGAGCGTAGCGGAGAGTTTTATTTTTTATTATAACTACTTAGATATTCCGGGCTCAAAAAACTTTTCCCATAAAGTATAATTTTGCTCGCTGTGTTTCGTGTATTTCGACGTTAATTTATCAAAGATAATTTATTGTTGGGTAATAATTTTATTTATTTTTTTCTACCTTTCTGCCGCAATATATTGCTTTTAGGAGAAAATGTATATTAAAAAAAAGCTTTTTATTCACGGCTGAAAAGAATTGAGGGGAAATAAAAAATTTAATCCACTTTCTTAAATAATATATGCACAATATTATGAATATTATCCATATGTTTGAATACGCGAATAAAGATTAAAATTCAAAGTATAAGCTATACTATAATTCATTAAATTTGGATTTCGTTCACAAAATGAAACGCGTTTCACTACAGTACATAAAAGATAAAATGGGGGACTATATAAATGTGACTTATTTTCTCGACCAAATAAGTAGATAAAATCTTTTCTAGATTATCTTTCGAAAGACTGATTGCAAAAGCGATCGAAAGCGCCAGAATCAAAAGGAAAAGTAAAAGTTTTAAGAGCAAAGGTTTTACAAATCGGATAAGCCTAATGCCAACCTTGATCCAAAAAGATAATAGCGATATTCTCTTTCGTGAATTCGATATGACATAAGCGGTGCCTGATTCGCAATAAACGCCGGCCTCCTCTCATTGCAAAAAGTGGTCTATTATTTCAGAAAGGCTTCTTAATTAACGTTATCATCGTTCCCCCGTCCGAACAATATTTACTTTATTTATCGGGCAAAGAGTTTATTTCAACTATAAATAGGAGAAAACCGTGCACATGTCGTTTCTTCCTCGAATAATTTTTTCGAGTAATTACCGGGAGAGTTACATTGGTTATGTCTTGTTTAATAACAGCCCACACGCCTATCGATTTTCTCGTGCTATCTGGTGCAGAGTCGAAACGAACGGCCGAGCAAACAAAAGCGAGGAAAATTATTTTGGCGTTTATGTATTCGTTGAAGCTCTCGAATTTCAATGTGACTTTGGCTGTGTTCTTTTATACTAATTAATGCAAATTAGAAGAAGGCCGAATAACAATCTCTTTAATCTAATTTTGCCGGATTGATTCGGAAACCTTCGAATATTTTAAAAATTTGTCGGGGAAGGTTTTTTCTCTTCGGCAATATTAAATTTTTAAAGGAATCAAATTTATTTTAGCTTGTTACAGTAATATTCAGGGAAATGTGAAATATATATTATTTCTAGGAAATTTTCATCCTATATAGTCGGTGAAGTAATTGATTAATTAAGCTATTCTTTTTTATAACAAGTTTTTAATTAATCTATTTATTTCTGATTGTTTATTCATAAGAGCAATTTTCTTATAGTAATAGTCTTTTAAAAAATAATACAAGTAATTGGAATAAAAACTCTCGTTCATAACGTTAATAAAAGACTTTCTTGAAATGAAATTTTTTTTCTTATTCTATTTGTTCCCCAAAACTCTGTTGTGTGAGTTGCCATAATTTCTAAAAGCTTACGAAATGGCGTCTCCTTCACCGATATTAGCTTCGAAAAGAAAATACACATTGCTATATTTAGGTAGATTTATTGTAAAAGATTTCCAAGTGTTATGCATTATTACTATACTAAAATATTTGAATTTTAGCAAGAAGCGGAAAGGATTTTCAAAAACTTTTACAGTCTTATTTTATTAAATTTTAAAATATGCATTGGATAATGAGATAAAATTTTAAAAATCACTGAAATAAAGTGACTTTTATATTTCATTGATTGAAAACTAGGGATTGGCAATCTATAAATATGCAGTCATGTTTACGTCGCCTTCGTACTATATTTACTCGTCAAACTTATATTTAAATTATGATTCAAACGATTAGATTACTTATATTTTGAGATAGAATATTCAGACAAGTTAAGAAACTAAATGGCGTCACTTTAACACCGATATTTCACGAAGAACTGTTTTAAAATTTGATAGGCAACAATTTATTAACCAAGTTCCAGTTTTTAAATACTGAATAACTACAAGTCCTAGAATATTCTCTTTCGCAAAATTTAAACCAAATTCAAAATCACCGTCACAAAATAAAAAGCGCCCTTTTCCCCCGCAAACAAAAAACCTCCCCTTCCCAGCACCTCCGTTCTTTCCTAAAAGCTTCGATTTGAAAACGCCGACGCATAATAACCACGCGAGCCAACTAAAAGTTGTTCGTTATAGCCCGACGAGCCAGCGCTGACGACGTCACTCGCCTTACCTCATCATCATCGTCGTGCGTTCGAGAGCGCATATACCGAGTTAACGAGGGAGTGACATTCGCCAATACAGATATTACAGCTCCGGCGGGAGAGAGTGCGCCGTGCGCGTACACGGAGAAGCTCGCGCGAGAGAGTCGAGGCGCGGTTTTACGCGCGCGCTTTACCGCGAAATGAAAAATTTATTGCGAGGAGCGGACGCGAAAGATAAATTAAAAAGCGCGCGATGCGTTCGGCTATTTTTGACATTTTTACACGCGAGCCTTACGCTGCGAGGAATTTCGCGAGAGCGAATTTTGAAAATCTACTCGCGGCGGGCTGCGTGTATTTGCATGAGATTATAACGTGTTGGCGGAGGAGATTAAAATTTCGATGGTCGTGATGCGATTACTTGCATTATGGAGTGGATTACTTTATTAATTTTATCATTTGTTTTTTAACGTGGGCTTAATTAAAGGAGGAAAGGAATTTTTTATACTGGTTTTATGTTGGTTTGCATAAAAAAAATTTACTCGATACTGAGAGCAGAATTAAAAAGCTTTTCAAACATTAAAACATTAATCCGATTACGCGGATAAGCTTTTTAATGGTAAGAAGACAATAATAACAAATATGTCACCGCATAAAACTTTTCCCACGTAAAAATAATTTATATAATTTTTACCAAGATTTTATAATTTTATTTTTAAATTTTGTAAAAATCTTGATTCTACGTAATTCGTACAAAATTTGTGTACAAAAATATAACAAATATGGGCTATAATAGTGAACGGCTGCTAATGTTGTCATGAGAAGTGTAAAAGGTTAGGATGCGCCACCAAGCGGAATTAATTTTATTTTTTACGACTGGCGCTTGAAGGCGCATCCTAAACCGTTGACTATTATAGGAGCTCATATTTTTTTATATTTTTGTTTACAAATTTTGTACGAACTATGTAGAATCAAGATTTTACAAAATTTAAAAATAAAATTATAAAATCTTGGTAAAAATTATATAAATTATTTTTACGTGGGAATTAACTCTGATTGAACAATAAAATTAGTCCAATAATTTCATACAGCCATCAACCTCATAAATTTTTCCCCCAATTCAAATACGATCCACCTCGCTTCCACAAAAAAAAGCTCGACTCGATGTAATTTTCAGCACCGGAACACGAGCCGAGACTCGAGCGGCACACATCAGCAGTAGCGTCCAGTGAGAACGAAGGCTCCGTTCAATCTTTCATATCATCAGTCACGCGAGACCCTCGCGAAAGAGACACTTTTCAGGTCTTTCACAGCTGACAAGGCCGTATAGCCTCCGCAGGTTTTTCTGCGCTTTTTTCTCGAGCGGCGCCCGCCGACTCGAGCCTCCTGAAGACGAGACGCTTCCTCTTTTTGTTTCGTATATAGTTTTTTTTTGGCTGCTTCTGGGTTTTTCTTCGGGAGGATTTCGAAGATGGGATGGATGGGTTTTCGAAGGCGCGAAAGGTCGACTGCTCAAATGGTTTTGCTCGATTGAGGTCTGATGGAGGAGTGTGTTATATTATGCTTCGTTTTGCGCAATGAGGTTCTTCGTTTGGAAATGAGGGCTTCTCGTTGGTAATGAAGAAATCAGGTGTAAAATGAATTTTCGAGTGCTTCATTATATAAGCAAGCGATATTAAATTCGCCTCGAAGTTGTAAACACTATAATAATATTTAATAATCGACCGTATCGATGCTTCAGAAAACAAACACTCGGTAGTAGATTAAAACAATCATTAAGGAAACTTGAATGCTGCTCGAGCTCTTTAAAAAGCGATAACGGCTGAATCGCGGCAAACTCAGCTTTTCAGGTTTTTAATGTATCTCCAGAGTCGTTCGCGTAGATTATTACGAAAGTCCACTTCTTCTCGTTTCTGCAGCGGAGTGCTTTAAAAAGGTTCGAAAAGACATCGGGATTATATATGTCCTTCTCTCTTTCGTAATCCGAACAATTAGTTATTCGAGTCAGGAACTGCAAACGCGCGGCTCGCAATGCCACAATAATTAATCGTAAAAATCCGCCGCGCAAACAGTCGATCCTCGTCGTCCAAACAGTTCCATTATCCAACTTTTTCCCCGCAGCTGTTTACAAAAATCCATTACGCCGCGCGTCCTTCTTCGTTCGTCTTCGATATCTCTCTCATCGAGCCCGGATTTTTTCCCTTTTACCCACGCACACACACCACCCACACACACAGCATACACGTCCATTCGCTCGGTCGCGTCCAGTCATTGTCACACGTCGACAAACGAGCCGGGAGACACGTAGGTAAGTGTATACTTAGAGTCGGCGCGCGGTCGGGCGTGTACGTTTTTAAAGCCGGAGGCGCGCGCAGGGCAAACTTTAAAAATAAATGCTCGGACTGTAGTTTTAAGCCGAGGTGTCCGGCCGTCTTCCCTGTTGGCTCGAATTGGCTTGAAAAAGCTGCGTATTTTCGGACGCTTTCCATTGGGCCTTTTCGATGGAAACCGAAGAGGCGACGACGCTTATCGGAGCCTCTCGAGGTGGAATTCAAGGTTTTCGAGGATTCCGAAGCTCCGCGAGAGACTCGGGAGTTTCGTTATAATTTATTGCTTTACGACGTCGTTTTTGAAAGAGCGCATTAAAAGTTTCTCGCATCAATGCGTTCCCGTGTATATGTTTGATGAGTAATTTGTTTTTCAAGATAAGCCGGTGTATATGCGCTCGGAATTTCAAGTCAGCCGGCGTAAATTCAAAATAATTTCTCTCCCGCGAGTCTTGACTTTTTAAACTCTACAGAGCCGCAACATCTTACTTCGGATACATCTTGCGAATCGCCGTACATCTTTTCGATATAGAATTTTGTCGAAAACCGCATCGGCGAATCTTAGTTCCCACCGACGTAAACGAATTTCCCTCCACGTCACTTACACCCGAACGAACATTATCCGACGCAGCTTCCCTTACAAATGGCTTCTCCCGACACGTCAGAACGTCATAATTAAGCCTCCCCCCCGGGCCCCCTGGTTAAAACCTCCATTCTCCGTCAAAAGCGAAACTCGACTCCTCCAGACACTCGCCGCTCTTTCCTCTCTCTCTCTCTCCAAAGTTCCTCCGCTCTCGGCGAGCTTCCTCCTCGCCGATAACTCCCAAGTGCCATAACGCACATCGGCGACGAGCCTCGAGTGCGCGCGCGCGCCTCTCGGAAGTTTCCGTCAGCCCCTAACGGTCCCTGAATATTACGGTACGCGCGACGTCATGATGTGCACGCGGCGGACGAACTGCGCGGCGACGACGCCGCGGTCTCGCGCGAAAGGAGAGTCGTTTCAATTAGGGCAATGAGAGCCAATTTCTTCGAATCGATAATACACCGAGCGCCGACTTGTGGGGCCTGCGTGCGAGGTTGCACTTCGAACCCCTCGGCCGTCGGGAGAGCTTTCGAGCTGGATATATGCTTCGCGTTTGGCGGAGGTGTCGCGGTTCTTGCTTTTTTGGTAATGCGGGTTATTCGATTGTTCGAAGTGGCTGCGGGGGACGACGCGCTTTTTCGACGAGCTCTCGGAGGGGAAGAATTTTTACTAAGCAGCCAAGTTTTACTTGGGGGAGAATTTATTGTTTTGAGTTTAGAAGCGTGCTTTTCGCGAGTAATTACTGACTTTCATTCCGGGGCCTATTGTTTAGTGCGCTTCGCGGAGAGCTCTTTTGCGTCTTAAAATGCAGATTGCCAGTCTTGAAAAGGAGCTTTTGTGACTTATTATTCTTCCTTTGGAATATTTTTTTGAAATAATTACATGGACTTTCCGGCTTTGACTGTAAAACTTTTGAGAAAAATATTTTTATTATTTATACTTTTAATATTCAGAATTTTAATGGACTTATTTACATATTTTGCAAGGAAAGAAGCTTTCAAAATTTTTAAAGATATTTAACAACTACTTCCTTTAAAATTATTTAAATTAAACAAAAAATGTCGTATTAATATTTGATCAATGCTGCGTCTTTCCCAAAATAAACATATACCCGAATTTGTAAAACTTTAAGGTAAACGCAGCAAAGCCAAGCTTTAGAGTTTCTGCGCAGCTTTGGCTCTAAAGCTCTCGATTCGAGCACCGCTGTGAAATGTAAATAATGTCATGCGCAGTTTATGGTTCACGTAAGACCCATTCCAGGGCAAAATTTAACTGTCGCTGAAGCTGGACCTTCCCGTCGCGTATATATGCGAGGAAGAGTAACTAAATTTAAATATTTTTATGAAAGAAAATCTAGCACAAATTCAGCAGTGATGTTTTACGTTTGCAGCTGTATTTAATTCGCTATAAAAGTAAGAATGGTTGACGCGAAATTTCGCTTTAATGCATTCAAAAAAATTTATTCCGCCTAAAATTACTACAACCATACAGAATTTTCTCGTAAATTAGCTCCTCCAAGATTTTTAAAGTTATTTTCAGCTCGTGTCTTCGCGCGGCAACTTATCTACAGCCTTAAAAAAATAACTCTTCGAAGACAAGCGCAAGATAATGCTTAAAGCCATCGAGTCTCTGCAATTCGAGCGCATCGCTCCGGAAAAACTTCAAAAAATCAGAGGTCCCCAGCCGGCGAAAAATAAAGCAAAGAGCCGTTCGCCGCTTCCTCGATACACTCCGCGTCTGCCACTCGTTCGAATTATCACGGCCGAGTTGTTTTCAAAGAAAAGAGCAGCAGCAGCATTCCCAGTCCGACATTTAACAGTCCCGGAGACTGCGCTCGAAAATCCATAATACCCGCTGGCGCATACTAGGTGCGCGCGCTCGCCTTTGTGATCTCCGCCTTTATCTGGCTGCGAGCTGAGAGATCGAACTTCGTTTCGATGTACACGACGAGCGAACGGAGAATGCGAGAAAAAAAAGAGGAGGAGGAGGCGAGCTTTCGCAATGGTGATGGTTCCTTGCCGCGAACTAAAATATAAAGTCGACGAGTATATTTTTCTCGGCGCGCGGCGACGACGCTTGGCGTTGGAAGAAAACTTTTGCAGGATTCCTTTTAACTTGTTTAAAATGGTCGTGATTTACATTGTAAATAAGCGAGATAAGGGGCTTAGCCGTTTGTCCAAACTTTGAATTGCGGGTATTTTTATACTTTATTTCGGAGCTGCTTTTTAGGCTACTATAACGCTCTGAGATTCCTTTCAGCTACGAGAACATTGTTTGTTTCGTCTTTTATCAGTTAAATACTAATTTCAGCTGACTCTCAGGTTGGATTATAATATACTTTATTTATTGCATTCGTTACGGCACGACTGAGAATTACGTAATGAATACTTATATCTCAGTATACAGTAAGGACTATTTACAATAAGTAAGATTGCGCGCAATGAATATTGCATAACCGAACGCTTTTTACAGTCGTGGCAGGTTCTTCTTGACGTATTTGAAGGTAAGCAGGACGGCTGATACAAGAAAATTGAAGGCAAATGCAAAAACATTCTTCCTTCTGTGTCTTAAAGAAAAGTCCCAGTTACGTTTGACAAATGGACGCTGATGAAAAGAAGTCTTAAATTAAACGGATCATCAATTTAAATAAACTGCTCCAGCACAGTAACTGCATCTTCTTATTTTCTTACTCCCATCCAAAAACAAACAATCTAACGGCCGCACAATAAAAGCCATTGCACAATCTCGCTCTCCAGCCTTAGAAAAAAAAAAAAAAAAAATCAAGCCTCCCGGAGCCCCGCTCGCTGTAAAACAATGGCAGGCTCGCCGTGATCGACAGTCAAAATACTCCCTCCGCGGGCCATTAGAGCCTCGCTCGGCGAGGCCAATCCGTTTCGTCTTGGGTCTCTCGTAGCTGCTCGCCTAGCTCTCTCTCTCTCTCTCTCTCTCTCGAGGTGGAAGGAAGGCATACACAGCATCCACGGGGGCACACGTCGCTCTCAGCCCGTTAGGTATACGCCGCTGCCCTCCAGCCCCGCGCGGCCAGTGACGTATACGTATACCTCGCCCGGCCGGGCCCTCGAGCCCACAAGCGGGAGGGATTCCTCCTGGGATGATGTCGGAGCCTGCGCGTGGTTGGGAGGCGCCTTTTTGGGCTTTGCGCTTGGGCGACGCTGGAAAATTCATGGGTCCTCGAGCTGCGGGTAAGATCGGGGAATCGAATAATTCGGGATTTTTTAAACTGTCGAGGCGCGCAGTTTTTGTCGAAATATTTGTTTGCGAGATAAGCGCAGACGCGGAGATAATGTATGTTTTATTTTTTTTTTATAAAAGTAAATTACAGCACGACGCCGTTATCGCGGGTTCATTATCAGACAAAGAATTATTCAATGAATGCTGCACAGCCCTGCTAATTTTAAGATCAACAAAGAATTATTTTTTATTAGTATCATTTATTTAAGTAAATCCCATCTAGCAATATTTCAAAATTCCACGCGGCAAAATTCCAATGCGGCTCTCCGCTCTCATTGTCCAGGCAGCGCGTCTTCGCCGCAGCTCCGGCAGGCAATAACGCGCAGCCATATTAATGTCCCCGCGCGAGCCCTCCTAATAAAGCCAGCGCACGACGTTCGGCCGCCGTGAAACTGCCCGTCGTATACATACAAGGGGGACTCCCGCAACGCGTTCGGGAAAACTGCCCGAAAAGGGCAGGAACCATACCGGACGGGGGGCCGACTCCTCGAGAACGGGCGAAAAGAGCGGACTGATTGGCCGCGGAGAGGCGATAATTTATATATCGGCGCTCTTTATATTGCTCAATTTTTCGAGAGCGCCTCGTTATGCGGATATGCAGTGTGGCTTGATTTAGAGCGCTCCTCCGCGCGTCGCTTTCCTCGTCCGTCGGGGTTTTATGCTTTTTTAAAGAGGCCCGCGGCCCCCGTCGTAAATTTCCGCCGCGCGCGGCCGGCAATCAAAATCGAATTTCGCAAGGAGCGCGGCTCGTATCACGTAACGCGCGACCGGTGCACTGCGCGCAGCGCTCGAAATTGGCTTTTCAAAGCCGAGATTAGAGAGAGAGAGAGAGAGAGGGAACTTTTGGCGCGGGGGATACGCGACGTTCCAGATGCTCCGAATTAACGAAATGATCAAAGAGTTCGGGTTACTCGCGCGGCGGGATGGATTACACTCCCGGCGCCGCTGCCCCGCGACGCGCTCTTGATATAAGCAACATATTGCATCTCTCGTTTTAGACGCAGAGCGGCGTATCGTGGGGCCACAAGTGGTCTCTTCCACGTTTCGCCGGCGAATATTATGCAAGAGCTACGCTTTTGTTTTTTTTTTTATGTGTTATTGAAGTGTCGGAAATATGGGGTATACGGAACAGAGCGACGTGCCTCGTTATATATTGCGATTACCTCGAGGCGTAATAAATCAATGCGAAAATTTATATACGCGAGGGATGCGGACGGAATTTTCCTTTAAATGTGTGTCAATCGATACGGCTTGAGCATCTAATTAAAGTCGAGTTTTGCTTTCGTTATAAAAGCTTTTTATGTGCATTATATTCGAGAACAATCGGTTAAAAAGACCGCTGCTGTAATGGCGTATGGAAGGTTTCTATGGACGAACAGTATAATTCTTGTGCAACAAGAAATATCTTCTTTTAAAAGTAGCTTATTAGGTAATTTTAAATATCTACTATTTAAAAGTATTGATTCATTATACAATAAGCGAGCATTTCTTCATATTTGCCTCTATACCTTATCATTGTAAAAATTTAAAAAAGAAAAAGCAGGAAGTGCAGAGTACAATATATTAGACGAATGAAAGATATTATTATCTAATAAAATAAAAAGGAAGTTGCTTTGCATTTTAAACATTTTTTAATGGACTTATCAAACGCAAAATCAGCGTATTATAAAATTACATTCAAGTGTTGAAACAAAGAAGGTCTTTTTGGGCCCCTTAAGGGCGACGGGCGAAAAGAACCGCCCCTGCAGTCGTTTGTAGCTTTCGCTTTTTAAGACGGAGGCGTTTCTACTAAAAAATTAATCAAGATAGAAAGTTTTGGTTTTCGTTGAGTCACGAGGGTAAGGTTTCTTCTTTTGTTGCGTTGCTGTTGAGTATTTTTGTACAGTTTAAAAGAATAATTTTAAGTAGAATGTTGAATATTCAGTGAAATGTTGCAAAATTTTTATGCAATGAAGATTTTAATATGCAAGTATTTTACAAAGTTTGTAAATTTAAACAAGTTTCAAGCTGCTGAATAAGTTTGTATTTAAATTGATTTTAAAGTTTTATTGTTATTATTCGCGCAATTTTGTTCTAATTATAAACTTTGTAAAGACTGCAATAACGTTAATTAATTCAAATTCACTCATTACATATATCTACTCAGGACTTCTGAACGTTAATTTTCACTCTCAATATCCCAAAATGCTTTCCTCCAAAAAACCGACATCTTCCATCGCCATCGAGAAACTTCATAATTTTAAATGAATCTTCGCACTCCGCAGGAAGCATCATCCGAGCAGCATTAAATTTTCATAAAAACCAATGACCAAGAAACCTCGGCGCACTCTCAAGCCACCTTGTATATCCCTCCTCGGTCTAGTCGCAACGCGGAAGGGGGGGGATATCGTTCCCCTGAATTTTCTGTCCGTCCCTCCCTTCCCGCCGCTCCGAGCCGAAAGGACTTTTCCCCCGGAAGGGTCGTGTCCGGGCAGGTTTTCTGAGCGGTCACAAAACCCGGCGGCGGCTCGGCGCTCAGAGCTCGGCTGATCTGCAATTTAAATCGGTCCTTTAATTCGCCTACCGCGCTGCCCGCGGTGCGCTTCTCTGCCTCTGCGTCGTCGCCGGGGTCGAGAGATTTTTCGAAGGGCGGATAGATATTGTTCGGTGACTTGATTTCTCGGCCCGGCAAGGAGGACCCGTCTGGAGCGTGGAATGGATCGCGGGGAGAGGAGGGAGAGTATAGGCTGCTTGATGGATGGAGCTGGAGTTTTTTAATATTGAAATTCGGAAGGGTGAGGAGTTTTTGAACGACGGCGTTCGTAAGGAGGAGACGTTGAAAAAAAAACAGCTTTGATCGTTTCGAGTATAAGTTGGGTTGTTCGTATTTCAAAGGTTGTTAATGTTTAATATTGAAATTTTATAGATTTGGTATATATTCTATATCTTGTTTTATTTTAAAATCATTTATATAATAATTTGTGTAAAACGCAGGAACGCAGGTTTGCTTTTAACGTTGAAAAAATTGTCAAGTTTCTCACGTTTTTGGAACGAACGTCGACAAAACAACTATTCAAGCGTAAAAAGTAAACTCAGCACTTCGTCGGTAATGAAACTTGTTAGCAGCGATATATTACTAATGAAATTGTGTGGGAGATAAAAAAAAACGGGAAGTTTTTACAAGATAACGAGAAGAGGAAAAATTTTGTAAAAATATATTTGTCTCTTTAAATAAGAATGCAATATATAACTACTTCTAACGAAAAAGTAAATATAATACGTAACTACGTCATTCGAATTGAAGAACTTTCAGTTAAATTCAAAGTTTCACCGGAATAAAAGCTACACAAGTTCTGTACTTTTATTCAAACGTAATTTTCCGTCGCAGGTACAAGGAGCGAAAGAAGTACAGCATGTCCAAAAACTCGTCTGCATTTCCACCGCGGCGTAATTCCATCCTTGCCTCGCGCGCACCGCGGCGAAGCATGATTTTTTCATTTTTCCAAGGTTAAAAAATACCCGCGTACACGTATATAGAAAGAAGCTACAAAAACTCCGTAATCCGCGCGCGCAGCAGACGCCAACGTAATTCTATATAAAATTCGTCTAAACCCATTTCCAGCAGGTATATAACCCCTCGATCCATATTCGAGGCAATCACTCAAAAGCATCGACACGGCTCTTTTTTCCTCTCCGGCCCGGAATCCCGGCTAAACTCGTTGCTTAGCGGCTGCGCTCGTAGCAGCCGAGGTATAGCATTCCGTTCGTTGGGAAAACTCCCGAGTCTCTCTCCGCGCTCTCGGCTCGCGAGCTCCTCAGAAAAAATCCTCACGTCCGCGATCCCGTCGACGAGCGCGCGCGCGTGCACTCGCAGGGCATAACAATAAAAATCGGCCCGCATGTAATCCCCGCGCCCTGCCCGCGCGTATACCCCCCTCCCCTCCGCCCCGCGTCTGTCGGCGGAGCTTCCTTTGGCGCTCTCTCGCGTTAAACGAATTTTCTTGCTTTTCCTGCGTAATAAGATTCATTCGCTCTTTGCTTCGGCCAAGCGGGAAAGAGTTTTGCTGGAGGAATGCACTCGGGAGGGGCGAGGTAATGGAGTTTTTAAGAGCTTTTATCGATAGGGCTGATGAGCTTTCGGGGAGAGTGCCTAATTTTTAGGCGGAGAGGAGCTTCCGTTCCGCGATGACGGCGATTCGACGCGATCGTTTTGTATTAAGTAAAAAAAATTAAACTCAAAACTTCCGGTGGTTATAATTGGAAGTTGTATATGGTTTCGATTTAATACATTTCGCCTCCGCGAAAAGACAATAATTTTAAACCGAAAGAACGTTAAAAAAGGCTTTTAGCCCATTTTTTCAACATCCATCAATTTCCTTCGCGTCCAGATAATAAAACTACACGCAGCATAAACTTTACGACACATCGGCTGTAAAAGCTGTTGCCATTACAAAAAAAGCTTAAACCCCCCCCCCTTCCACCCCGTCCTCCTACCGCGAAAGAAGCTACAATTAAAAATTCATGCCCTCCGAAATAAAGCCTTCCTCGGCAACAAAGAGAGCCCACCGCAGCATCTTCCCCCCGCCGTCGGCGCGTTCAAAATTCAAGAGACCATTCGATCTGTCTCGCAACGCGGAAACGCTCTCTCTCTCTCTCTCCCAACGCACGCACACACACGCGCCCGCGCGCATGCCTAAGGCTTGCATCGAAACGGCTTGCGTTACATTTTGTTTATAACGTCGGGCTCTGGCAGCAGCGCCGTACGCGCTCTGCGTAAATGACACGTGTTGACCTCGACTAGGCGGATATACGATTGTCGCTCGGCCGCTTTGCCTAGCTGCGCTTGCGAGCGTGTGCGCAAGCGTGTGCTTGTGTGTGCGTGCGTACGTACGAAAAGCACGTAGATTTAGGGCCCCGGTCGGCCGGGATGTTGACACGCTTCGCTTCACGGCTTTGAGGGAGGATTCGGATTGGATGAGTTTACGCCTTTTTTTTTTGCGCCTGGGCAAAGTCGTTTTTTCGGAGGAGAGTGAAACGTTAAAGGCGGAAATTGGAGGTGGGATTTTGTCAAGAGTTTTCGAAACGTTCGGGGGGTATATGCTTTGGGAGAATTTTTAAGTTCGCTTTGTGCCGGTGAATAGTGTGATTCGGTGAAATTTTGTTTAATCAAGGGGAATTGACAATTTTACGTTTTAGCTTATTATTTTATAAGTTAGTTTATTAATTCAGGAACTTATTATACTGAATAGAGTATTGATTTTACGAAAACTCCGGGGAAATAATGTTCTGCTCCTCTGCTGCTGTTGAAATTTAATATAATTTTAACATAATTTGTAAACTTTAATCAGTGCATGTACTATTATTGTTATTGTTTTTGGGACAAATATGGCAATAAGTCAAAAAGTTGATATTTTACAAACGCGTTCATATTGGTTAATATTCATTTAACGAATAGCAATCTATCGATAATTTAATTGAAACAAGAGCGTATTCAGGACTTTGTCAGACTTCTCTTTACTTTAATTATTATATAGATTAAAGCCATATATATGGCGCGTTGTCGAAACCATTAAAACGTCCGATGCTGCAGACACGCCGAAGCTTGAACGATGGAACCCACTTATAATTGCTATGAATCACTATTAATTAATGCACGCATTATATGTACAGTTAGAAATAGTAAAAGACTAAATCGTTATCGGAATTCGTTAAAAAATAATTTACGTTCTTGCGCGAGTAATTTCTTTTATTAATTCCGGATTTTTTTTTTGAAAAATATTCAATGTGCGATTGAAATATTTAATTTGAATTCTAAAATTGTACATCTCCTACTACAATATAGCCATTTCTTAAACAAAATACATAAACTATTCAGAAGCCCTTTTAAATAGCCACTAAATTCCATCGATTCAATGATTTCCGAAGCGCAAAAAAAGAATTCCCACTCTAATAACGCTTTGAAACGGCAAAGAATTTTCCGCAAATGACAACCCGAGAAATAAAGAGCTTAACCGGAACCTTGAAAGTGGCAGTATGCGGGTCAATCACCCTCCATCTTCATCCTTTTTCCCCATTCCATCCATATACTTTCTCTCTCCTTTCGACGCGGGAGTGTTGGCGTGCTTTGCAGAGGCGCGCGCTTGTCGACGTCGACCGGAAGCGTACTTACGTGCAGGGGCCCTTTCTTTCTCTCCGACTTCTTCGGGCTCTCTTCTCCTCTTTTTTCGTGCTCAGGCACACAGAGGTCGATTTCGACTTGCAAAAGATCCCTCGCCCGGGGAATCGCAAATGAACGCGCGAGAACAAGCGAATGAAATTTTTATCGGCACGCGGCCGCGATGTGTGTTTTTCGACGGGCTCTCGATTTCGTTTCGTTCGTTGTTAACTTTTCTATTCGCGTATCGCCTCGTCGGTAATTGTGAAACAGTTTTTTTTGTTACGTTGAATTAATTTCTTGATAATATTATGTAAAGCGGAGAGCATTATTCGTCGGTTTGAATGGAAGTTATATCGTTATTGCTGATTGTTCAAAAGTATTTTTAGGGTTTGGCTTTGAGTTGTTTTGACGTGGTTAATTCTGTCTGTCGTTTTATTCTTTTAATATATATTTTACATTGTTTGCATTGTTCTCCTCAGAACGCATTGCGCCATCTGTTATCAAAGCTATTGAATTATATTAAAGTACTATATCTTCAATCATTCAATGTCAGTCGTTCAATCTTTTATGTAAAATTACTTTTAGAGCTTGTTTAAAAACTTTTATTATCGTTGTAAAAGTATTTATTTAAATTAATCCTCGGGTTTTCATATAGAGATAAATCTTTGCAGATTAAATAGTATATACATAATTCTTTTAGCTTTTTCTCGAATGATGTACTAATAAAAATTAAATATTTAGAAAATGTTAAAATTTAATTTAGTAAAGATTTAACACTGTATAGTTTTAATACTGTTTATCGCTAAAACTGTTTTGAAAAGATTGGAATAAATCTACTAATTTCTGTGTTTCATAATCATATTATATTGAATTTATATAATCAAGTAAAACCGAATAAATCATTTAAAGCTAAAATTCACGACTAACTTTATTTGAAATGTAATTATAATGAACTGAAATTCTATTTCCTTTGGCAGAGATTTATATCACAATTATTATTATTAAATTATTATTATCTCTTTTCAGTTCATAATAATCGTACTGAACCAAGAGAAAAGCTAAAAAAGAAACTGCACGCGCAACACTGTATTACAAACTCGAGCGGCAGTTCCGCCAATACCCGCAATTACATATACAAAAGGCGCCCGAGAAATTATGAATCATCCCTCGCGTACATATAGGAAATCGAGCCCGCAAAGAGCCAAAGCCGTCGTTTTTTGCGTCTGAATTAGTAATCTCAAAAACTCGACGTGCATTAACGGTCGTGTAATTACGGCTAGAGCTCTCGGAAAATTTGAGACAGCCGCCCGACAAAGTTGTTCCCGAATCGATTTCCCATTTCTTGCACACAGTTGCCAACGCGGAGGGCGGCCGAGCGGGGAGGGAG